>VDFB02270651.1:518058049-518101924 GCA_007258455.2 Sequoia sempervirens | reverse complement strand
CCCTCTATCTCTCTCCCCTCTACCTTTAACCCTAATCCCTGAACCATTAACCCTTAAACTCTAAACCCTTAAATCCTCTATGATTAACCCTATACCCTCTATCTCTCTCCCACTCCCTCCCTCTTTCTCAAGTCTCGCCCTCCTACCCCCTCTCCCTCTCTCAAGTCTCTCTCTATCACTCACTCTTATCTCCCTCCCCTATACCCTTAACCCTCTACCCTTAATCTCTCTCCCTCTCCGTCTCTCTCTCTCTCTAAATCCCTCTTTCTCCCCTCTACCTATTGGTTGTTTTTACTATAACTAGGTTGGTCTTCTAATTTACCTATGGAATTGCTAATTCCAATCAAGGGCAGCTCGAAGGACCTGGACCAATTGACAAGGATTTTAAAGAACTCCTACACTTTGGGCTCTGCAAGACCCAGGAGGGTGATCCCTTAATGCGTTTATCACCTCTGAACCATCATCATAAACAACATAAAAAACAACAGATAATCTCATTTAATAGCCCAACATAATAGCATAATACTAAATAGAATTGGTTGTTCATCAATAATATCAACTATTTGGAGCATGAGATAACACAACACATTCCACAGTGTAAAATAGTCATTGATTTACAATTTGTAGCAAGCGCTAGGTAAAGATAGACAAAATACTGAACCATACAAGTTAGTACAACTTACATCAATGCCATATATCCATTGAGGGAGTCAAATTCATAAACATCTAAGGGTTTGTGACAAATTTAACACATAACATATAAGATCCTTGAGAACATTGCTTTACAATTTCATCAACATGTATTCTAACCCAATACTACTTATCAAATCCTTATACAGAACATATCCACCTACAATCCCCATTTAAGATGTTTTGAATGCTTTGTGATACCAAAAGTAGAAGAATAGTTGCTTTATTTCAATCAAACCATGGCAGTAGATGTCATGGCCGCCATTAAAGCTTACTCACGCACTGCACAAATGGCTCTAATTGCATTTGATGTAGATTCAAATATTAGCCATCGATCCTTCACCTTGGCCAGATCATTAGACAACTTCCTTCAAATAAAACTGACATAGTCTCCATCGTGGCAATAAATGGGCCCACCATACTACTCATTTCCAAGGAGATCCATGTGGTGCCTGCCCATGATATCGCAATCAGTAAAGACCTCACAACTTTTGATCACGCGATGGCAGGAAACTATGGATCTCAACCATCGGCAATCTTGTTCATTCAACATAGTCACCAGCCTTGTTATTAACCATCAAGCACCTTTCTACCAAGATTATAACATCTCTGTTGATTTAAAACACGTGCATCCTATAACTGCTTTAGTAACCTGTAGCATAATGTATTAAATACACATCAAAGTATTTATCATTCCTTCAGCTTCATCAGATGAGACATGTGGTGCTTGCCTGTGATATCTCGATCAACAAAGACAGTGTGGAGGGGTAATCGCGGGATGGCTAGGAACGGTTGGGATCACATGACAATTGATCTACGAACATGTGAACTTGTCCCTCTACAAAATAAAAACATTTATTAGGGGAAAGGGCCTAGTAGTCATGCGGGGTCCAATAGTCACACACTCAATCATGATGATAATACCCAGTCTTACCGCATATTTATACTATATATTGTAAATAAATAGTCCAAATATAAATAAAGAAAAAACCAAATGTTGATAAAAAATGGACCCATACTTGAACACATGAGAACCTCTAAATGTTATATGAAAAAAATATAAATACATTCATGAAGAAGTGAAATAATTATTTTTTTGTTTCAAATAAAATATCATAACTCTCCACTATAAGTATATCATTTAAAAAATAAAATGCTCATTTAATAAAATAAGGCACTCATTTAAACAAGTATTGTTATCATAGTGAAAAAATATTGTTCTTATGTGAACAACAATTGGGGTAGCAATGTACAAGCATTGGATAATTTTATATTAATAGTTTGTCCTACCACAAATATAAAAGGTGAGCACAATAAATAACATGTATTTTCCCATTAAATGTGAAGGATTTTCAAAAAGTTTTAGTGTTCAACTATTGGTCCATTTTTGTTCAATATAAGTTGTATTTTAAATAATTATGTGTTGTTTTTATAACAACAAATATATTTTTTGTGTTCAACTATTAGTCCATATGTGTTGAATATAAAAGGTAGAGATATCAAAGATTTATGGTTATCAATAAGTATTTGGTCCACTTAAGTTGTATATTAATTTTAATTTAAATAAAAATATGATATTCTACAGGCAACAAATGATATTTTTTTGTTCAACTATTGGGGGTTCCATGATTAAGTTTTGGTGGAACCTTTAAAATTCAAATTTTAGACACTTCTCAAAAGATCTACCGATGTGGTGAGTTTCATGATGAGTTGTGCCTCCAAACCTTAGTTATAGATAAATAAGAGACCAGTCTACATTTCAAAAAAAAATGAAGGTTCTACGATATTCTAGTGAATTGCTACATGCTGATTTAGTTAGCCTGCACAACTACTAGGCCCTCTCCCCTAAAGGAATAAGGGGACATCACTAGGCTGATGACAAATAGTGACATAAGTTTTTTTAACAAGGGAACATGGGACCAAAAAAAAACTTAGGAAAAATAAAGTCAAGCGAAGGAAATAAAATAATAAAACAAAAGGGGGCCCAGCCTAGATGAAGCGATGGAGCTTAAGTCATTTTAAAACCTTCCCAAAAAGTAACAGTGAAATAGATCCCATCCAAGGTGTAAGATGAACACTAGGGTTTTACATGAAGACAAAGGTAAAACCCCAACCTTAGGCTTTTCCCAAACACCACAGATGACCAGAGACACAAGGCAGGATAAAACAAAACACAAAGAAAAAACTTTGAAGTTCCATCACTACCCATAACCCTAAACTCTAAACCATTAACCCTTAACATTTAAACCCCAAACCCTTAAACCCTCTACCCTCTCTCTCAAGTCTCTTCCTCCTACCCCCTCTCCCTCTTTTATTTCTCTCTCTCTAAATTTCTATCTCTCTCTCCCTCTCTACCCTAAACCCTAAAACCCTTAACCCTTAACCTAAACTTTAAACCCTTAACCCCTCTACGTTTAACCCTCTACCCATTATCTCTCTCCCACTCCCTCCCTCTTTCCCTCTCTCTCTCAAGTCTCACCCTCCTACCCCCTTTGCCTCTCTCAGGTCTCTCTCTCTCACTTGCTCTTATATCCCTCCCCTCTACCCTTAACCCTCTACCTTCTACCATCTACCCTTAACCCTCTACTCTATATCTCTCCCCAACTCCCTCCCTCTCTCTCTCACTAAATCCCTCTATCTCTCTCCCCTCTACCCATAACCCTAAACCCTTAACCCTTAACCCTAAACCCTTAAATCCTCTACCCTCTACCCTTAACCCTATCTACCTCTAACCCTTAAGCCTTAACCCTAAAGCCCTAAACCCTCTACCCTCTACCCTTAACCCTATCTCCATCTATCTCTCTCCCTCTGCCTCCCTCTCTCTCTATCAAGTATCTCCCTCCTAGCACCACTCCCTCTCTCAAGTCTCTCTCTCTCTCTCACACACACTTAGTCACTCTATCTCAAGTCTCTCCCTCCTACCCCTCTCCCTCTCTTAGGTTTCTCTCTCACTCACTCACTCCCTCTATCTCTATTCCCTTTACCCTTAACTCAAAACCATAAACACTTAACCCTTAAACCTTAAACCCTTAAACCATCTACCCTCTACCCTTAATGATCCTCCCTCTCCCTCTCTCTCAAGTCTCTCCATCCTACCCCCTCTCCCTCTCTTATGTCTCTCTCTCACTCACTCACTCCCTCTATCTCTCTCCCCTTAACCCTAAAAACTTAACCCTTAAACCCTCTACCCTCTACCATTAACCCTCCCTTCCTTTATCTCTCTCTCTTAAGTCTCTCCCTCCTAGCACTACTCCCTCTCTTAGGTCTCTCACTCACTCACTCACTCACTCTATCTAAAGTATCTCCCTCCTACCCCTTCTCCCTCTCTTAGGTCTTTCTCTCACTCACTCACTCCCTCTATTTCTCTCCCCTCTACCCTTAACCTAAACCCTTAAACCATCTACCCTCTACCCTTAACCCTCCCTCCCTATATCTCTCTCCCGCTCCCTCCCTCTCTCTCTCTAAAGTATCTTCAATATCCTACCCCCTCTCCCTCTCTTAGGTCTCTCTCTCTACCTAATTCTTTCTATCTCTCTCCCTAAACTCCTAAACCCTAAACTCCTAAACCCTCTAATTCTCTTAACACCTTAACCCTCCCTTTCCTTTTTTATCTCTCTCTCTCACTCCCCTCCTCTCTCTCTCTCTATCAAGTCTCTCCCTCTCCTACTCCCCTCATCCCTAAACCCTCAACCATAAAACTATTAAACCCTAAACCTTAAACCTTTCTATCCTCTCTTACCCTCAACACTTCTCCCCTCTCCCTTCCCTCCTAATTATCTCTCTCTCTCTACCTCCCTCCCTTCTTCCCATCTTCCCCTCTCCTTCCCTCCTAATTTTTCTCTATATATCTCTCTCCCTTTCTCCTCTCCCTCTCTCCTCATTTTCCTCTCCCTTTCTCCCTCTCTCTCCTCCCTTCCCCCTCCTATTTCCCTCTCTCCCTCTCTCTTTGTCTCTCTCACTCTCTCTCTCTTCCCCTTTCCCTTTCCCCCCTCTCTCTCTCTCTCCCTTTCCCTCTCTCTCTCTCTCTCTCTCTTTCCCCCCCTCCTCCTAATTACTCTTGGGTATATGTGTGAAAAAATTGGATATCCGATTTAGATCAGATATCTGATAAATAGCACCAAAATATTACTTTTTTTTTTTTCAAATTAGATATTAGACACGAATTGGATATCCAAAACAAATAGGATATCCTATTTTTAGTACTTTGGCTTGGGAATTGCTATGGAGCAATGTAATGACACCCAACCCAAATAAAAGTCAACTTGGGATTTTTGCATTTTTGGCGAGTTCAAAACACTACTTTTTTCATGTTGCCACTTTTTTCCCCATCATGATCCTGCACATACCTAGGTCTAAATTAGGTAGTTTTTATTGATAAGGTGGATCACTCCTTTCTTTGAAGGCCATGTACTTATGATTGGGTCAAGTGTTATTTTCCTTAGAAAATTTCTATTTCCTTTTTGATAGGTTAATTATGATTTGATTAGATGGGTTATGAAGGACTTATTTCAAACAAATATCTTTATGAAAGAAGTATATTGGCATGAAATTAAATATGATTTGTATTCCAATGTAAAAACTAAAAAGAATGGAAACAATTCTTTCAACACATAAAATATTATGTAGTAGTCAATTAAAATGAAAAGGCTTACTCTATATTAGTTAGGATACACAACTAAGAAAATGATCTAAAGTGACTTATTTATCCTAGAGGAACTAAGTATATAGTATACAAAGAAAACCAACAAGCCCACAACTACCCCTATTTTGAAGGATTTTAGTTTTCTCCCCATCCTAATCTCGATAATATTGTCTAATTATTTTAAAGAGATGAAGGGTCATAACAAAAATTTATTCAACCTAGTAAATAGCTTGGTTAATGGAACTTGACAAAAGCAACAAAACAATTGCTACATTTGGCATTTCATGTTGAATGAAGAGTGGTGACAATAATCTACATATAGTTTAATAAACACTATTTTTATAAGAAAGCTTAACATTAGAAAGATAAGTGTTACTTATAGTTTAATAAAACACTATTATAGTTTTACCAACATATACTATTGTATGCTTGCATGGATTCTTTGTTAATAAATGGGGAGATAGAGAGAGAGATAGAGATACATGGGAAGAGAAAGAGAGATGGAGATATATGGGAAGAGAAAGGAAGAGAGGTGGAGATAGAGAGTTGATGGATAGAGGGGATAGGGAGGGAGAGATGGTGAGAGATAGAGATTGTGAGAGATAGAGAGGGGGAGATAGAGAGGGGGAGGGAGAGAAAGGGATATAGATAGAAATAGATAAAGGAGTGAGAGGGAGATAAAAATAGAAATAGAGATAGAGATATAGAGTATGAGAGATGGAGTGAATGAGAGAGAAAGGGGGGAGAGGGAGAGATAGCTCAATAGATAGAGGGGGGAAGAGGGAGTGACATAGATAGTGGGATATATAGAGATATAGAGAGCGACTGGGAGAGATATATCAATCACCCTCCCTATATCTCTATCTATTCATCCTTATCTCTTTATCTCTCTACCTATCTCCATCTCTTTGTCTTCCTTTTTATTTGTATGTTTGTCATTATCTCCCTCTCTCTCTATATTTTCTTCCCTATATTTATCTCTGTCTCCTTAAGTGTGCAATGGGTATATTGAAGAGGTCTTAAAGGAGAATTATCATATCTTTAATCAAATGGCATGCTACCTTGAGCATAACTCCCCAAGGAAACATGCCATCCTTGGATTTTTGACATGAAACAACCAATCAAAATTTAGTTTCTCTCTCTCATATTAATATATATTACTATTATATTAAATATATATTATATTAATTATATTTTGTATTATATAAAAATATACTTATTATTAATTATTAATTATAATAATTTTATATGTATTAATAATTTTGTTAAAGAATATAATATATAATTATAATAATTTGAATAATTATATTATTTATCATGTACAATATAGCTAATATATACTTAACTATATTGTAGAATATTGAAACCTAGCTAAATGGTGCCAAAATTTTCAAATTTTTTTAACATACTGTAAAACATAATGAAGCCAAGTTGTAGCTTGTCAAATTAGAGAAGTGAAAGATCAATACTAGCATTGAGGAAGAGTTTGTAGTGGAAACAAGGTCAATTCTAGCACCGAGCAAGAGTTTGGATTTAAAACAAGGTCAATACTAGCACCAACAAAGAGTTTGGAGGAGTGAAAACAAGGTCAATATCAGCACTGAGGAAGAGTTTGGAGGAGTGAAAAAAAAGTCAATACCAGTGCTGAGGATGAGGTTGAGGGAACTCAGGGAAAATTGATGACAAAGGGGCAATGAGTACTATAAGTTTGGCACCCCCATTCTTTTTAACCTATAATTTTCATGCCTAGTAACTTCCAAATATCTTCTCATACATTGGCACCCCCATTCTCGTAAAATGGTATAATATAAGACAGAAAAAATAAAATAGCTTAGTCTTTCACATTTTTATCGACCAGCCTCAGGTCTTGGAAAAACTCCCATAATCTACCCACATCTTGGGTGAGGTCTCAGATTTCATCACACATAGCCTTCATCGCATGAGTCTGAAGAAATTGTAGACTTATCCCAAATATATGCTAGGCTAAGGTAGATCTAATGAATGGAAATAGAGGCATACAATTCTTCTTTAATACCTCCACCACAAACATATGCATGGTGTTGCTATTTTTACAGTAAGTAGGTTGATCTTCTAATCTACCTATGGAATTTTCAATTCCAATAAAGGGTAGCTCGAAGGACCTAGGCCAAATGGGGAGGATTTTAAAGACCTCATACACTTTGGGCTCTGCAAGACCTAGGAGGGTGATCCCTCAATGCGTTTACAACCTCTGCACCATCATCATAAACAACATTAACCTCAATAGATAATATCATTTAATAGCTCAAAATAATAGGATAATACCAAATAGAATTGGTTGTTTATCAATAATATCAACTATTTGGAGCATGAGATAACTACAACAACATTTCATGGTATAAGATAGTCATTGATTTTCAATTTGTAGGAAGCTCTAGGTAAAGGAAAAAAATACTGAACCATACAAATAAGTACAAGTTAGATCAATGTCATATATCCATTGGAGGAGTCAAATTTATAAGCATCTAAGGGTTTATGAAATATTTAACACATAACATATAAGATCCTTGATAACATTGCTTTACAATCTCATCAATATGTATTATAACCCAATACTACTTATCAAATCCTTATACAAAACATATCCACCTACAATCCCATTCAAGCATTTTAATTAATTCATTGAATTAGAGATAAAACAAGAATCATACACACCACAACAGTGAGATGAATGAAACAACCCTTGATCATTCTATTGAAAATTCATATATGCTTATATAGTGGAGAGACATGATTTTGAATTAATCATATCAATTCAAATGCCAGTATTGTCATAAAACATCAAATCCCCATGAATTAAAAACCTACTACAGAATTTCTCAAAACTTAAATTGCATTTTCCGTAAAACCATCAGACTTTACCGTATGCTCTGCAACTTCATCTAGACTCGACCAAAAATATCTAACTTGCTAACCCATACTTTTGGCCTTGAAATCCTTCTTATAGAAAAAGAAGGAGCAAACAAGCATTAGGCCAGAAAGCACACATGTCACCAGCCAATTGGACTGCCTTGTGATATTCCAAAAAGTAACAACCCGAAAGATCCCACCCAAGGCGTAAGATAAGCACTAGGGTTTTACATGAAGAAAAATTTAAAACCCCAACCTTAGGCTTTTCCCAAACACCATAGATGACAAAAGACATAAGGCAAGATAAAAATGGAGCACAAAGAGAAAAAATTTAAAGTTCCATCACAAGGAAAGGTCTCCTCCCTTCTTGGTAGTGATAACCTCCTCCACACACAACCCTTAAAAATTATGAATAGAGGAATATAATCTTTGAAGAACTCAAATTTGATTCTCTCCTACCTAATGCAATTATTCATTTTATCCTTACAAACATTTATAGTGATTAATAGAGGCACATAGACCAATTCTTCATAATAGAAGAATTTTATCATACTTTTCCAATGATGGAATTATGAGAAAACCTTAGGTTAAATGAATAATTCCTAGCTAAGTTCTTTAAATCATGTCCAATTGTATAAGATAAGACCACTACTAGTACTTGGATACCATGGAGAAAGGCTCTTTGGGATCTTTCATCAATCATCCTACCCTAAAACATACTAAAAGTCTCCTCGTAATTAGACATAGGAAGATTTAAGATGACTTAAAAAAAAAATTATTGCCAAAGCGTAAACTTATGATGACTTAACTAAGCCTAGTACATGCTCCCTCCCCTTTAACCACTTAGACATATGGAAATTAAATGTAAATTTGCTAATATTTTTAGTCATGTAGGTGTCTAATAAACCACTTGGTGGTGTTTCCCTTCAAGTTTATTTACTTGAATGAAGAGCAAAAGTCCTTTGATTACAATTAGAGAATACATTTGAGGTCTTAGTTCTGTAACTGGTGGACCATAGTCACATTTAACACTTATCACAAAGTTTGGGAGTTAAAATGTTAAATATATTTGATTTGTGATGGAAACATTTGGATGGTAGTAACAATAAATTGAAATCTATCAAGACATGATTACCTTATAACCTGTGAAATTCTAGCGATGAAATGATAGATTAATCATAATGTCATCTTAGGATCACAACACCATGAAAGAACTTCATCCAACATCATTATGAGTGTAGGTACCACCAAATAGGTATTTTTCATATCTGTCTTCCTCGAGCAAGGGAAATTTAGGAAGAGAAGAGGAAAGCAAGACATGTAGTATGTCTAAAAGAGGGAGATCAACTAGACGTCAAAATATTAGAAGAAAATTTTGTAAACACATGGAATTTTTTCTTGCTGAAGGGGGGTCATGTTCTTATGATGATGAGAGCATAGGCGACATCGAGGTTCCCTTGAGGTACAAATATCTATGGAAACAAGGGGTACCCAAGGAACTTCCTCCAATAAACATTGATTTTTGTGTCAATGAGAGGATATATCACATAGCACCATCATCATTACATGGTTTGGGCCTATTTTGCATGGATGGCATAAAGGTCTGTTACAAAAAAGTTATTGAATTGATGGATTATGTCAGACCCTATTACAGTTACAAAGATTGGATGCAACTTGTTCGATATACACGAAGTATGCGTAGGTATGCACTATCAGCAAATTATATACAACTAAAAGATAAGGATAAAAATAAAGGAGTGGCTATGTAAATTGATGGAATGCCAAAAGCATTAGGGAATATTGTAGGGTTTATAAATAGTACATGACTTGGGTCAACAAATAAGTAACCCAATTGCATATTCAAGGCACGCGAGGGAAACCGTGTATTCATATGTGCGATAAAATCACTAACTACAGGGGAAGATTTGCTAATCAATTACAATTTGAATCGCTTAGTTACAAACATAGTTACTATGGGGGTGGTACATACTATGTACCATTTTACCCAGCCTCCAATTAATGACTCCAATATACCATTTTATTCCTTTTTTTTTTTCGTAAGTCTATTGGTTTCATTTTGGTAATGTTTTTTAATATTTAATTTTTGTCATAGTGGGACATTGATCATACAAATAAGGCTCTGGCCCAAAGTATAGATTGCGATGTATCTTCAAGAACTTCTACTTGACAGGTTTACCTCATTGTAATTGTACAAATTAGATACGAGAATTTTTTTATTATTATGTTGTTTTCATAAGTTTATTGGGTTAATTTCGATAATGTTTTTAATATTCTTGTTGTAATCGACTGATCAAGGAAAGGAACCAGCAGTAGATAAGAGCATCCATAGGGAGGTGTAGTCAATATTATGTGATGATGACATCACTTATTCAACAACCCTCTTGATATGATAAGGAATACCCAAAAAAATGCAATGATTAAATCCTTAACTTGTTAGTCATAGTGCCTCAAACAGATGAGATAAGAGAGGGTTAAAATATTGACTGAGAGATCACAAAACTTACAAGTAAATTGTCATGAGGTCTTTAATTATAACATAAGTTCATTCATGGTTTTATATTTTGTACTCTTTTATGTCATGAACTAAAATATGTGTTGTTTTTATAGGATTTTTTGCATCCTCATGATGCTTCTGGCCATGATCAGGGTACTGCAAGTGTTGTCCAAGGAGTAGGGGTTGGTACAAGTGTCCATCATGATCTTCCTATGCATACATCACATCATCTAACCCCATCATCTATGCCTATATTGTCGTTTGAAATGTCAACAACACATACCATGCAAGGATCCGTTAGTGCACCCTCTGGCAGTGAACACATGCCAAAACATGTGTCAAGACATGTACCTAGGGATGCAGAGGCCACTAGTACTAGTGATATTTTAGCAGCATTTCCTAGATCTTCCCGTATTACTAGTAGAGGAACATTGCCAGTCACATTTGTGGTGACCAAGGATTTCGTTTCCATAAAGATAGAGAAGGTCCCAGGTACTTTAAATTTTTTTAATTATTATTATATATAATCCAATTGAAATTTACTTATTGATCACTCTTTTTAGACTATTGATCCCATGATAATTTTGTAGGAAATGATGTTTTTTATAAGTTACATCTAAGTGATATTACATTGTAGCTCTTCGGGCCCACCATACGTATACAGTGGAATGCCCAAAATCAATATTTAAAAGATGAGCTCATTAACCATTTAGTTGTGCTCTTTGGCAATAAAACATTCAACCAAACCAAGGTCCTTAAAAAAGTTGGTACCTATCTACAGTATGTGAGGTGTTAGCTCTCAAAAATGCAGGAGCAATGCCTCAAGAGGTTGCCAATCTATTGGTATGTTTCAAGGTAATAGATGAGGCCAAATGGTTTAGACCTTCTTCTCTTCAGGTGCTTCCAGACCTAGGCAGGCACGTACCTAAATGGATGAAGCAGACTTGACTTATACTTATTTATCTTAATGTATTTTACCCACAATGGAAAATGGAAGTGGATAATATGATTTGGTATAAATTATATAACAATATCAGATTGAAACCTAATGTATTCAATTTGACAGTTTAACAAATGAATGAACTTAATAATGAGAATGCAAAAAATAGTGCCTTATTGGGTGTGCGGAGTCAAAGGAAATATAAAATGAGTAACTTTTTTCTGGAAAATATTCAAATTGTCTGGCATATATTTTAGTTTATAACTTGTATAAAAATGCAAGATTATGACTACCAAGTTCTTCTTAATGATCCAAATTACATTCCTTAATTACTATGATCAACTAAAAGGATTTAATCTGTTCATAAAAGAACCAATTAATTAACAATACAGATGCAAAAAATGTGCACAAATAAATTGAATATAAACTTGTTATATCAATTTAAATAACCAGAAAACACCAATCTTGGAGAGAACTTCAGTAATACTTTCAATGAACACAACAAAAAACTAATACCAAAATATGCCACCACATTAAATGATTCTCATTGATATCTCCATAATTTCAGACATGCATCATAGTTTCATGATATGACAATCTAATCTACTGTATCTTTCTTATATCTCCTATCTTCTATTATCTATATTCTATATCTCTCTGTTTCATTTTTAGAACAAATATTTATACATCAAATACTCGAAAGGATGTGTCCTTTTAGAAATGTCATTTTTAAAACAATAATAGATTAAAAGATAATCAGGCTCTGTTAAGCCATAAATGAATCTTAGATGGAGGATCCAAGTAATCCCGACGTTCATGGGTATCTGCATCTCCTACTACATTCTAGATTGTGATCTCCATTTTTACGATCTTCTCATTTTGCTCACATGCCTCATCCAATGATGTGTCTTTCTGTAGTAGTTGTCTTCAATATTTCTTGTAATATCGAATCACTTTCATTTTTCCATCTAGTCATTTCTTTAAATTATCCTTTGTCATCAAAGAATGTTGTTAATCCTTTCCTGGTGGCATTCATCAATCCTTGTGCATCCCCTCACAATTCTTTAGAGAAGTCTCAGTGCTTATTCACAAAATGGTTTGTAGCTTCAATTGCTACACTGTTAGTAACATCCCTCTAGTTTATTTCTTGAAACTTCTCTTGAATCCTCCCATCCATTCTTTCATGTTCTTTTAATGCAGCAAATTTATGTGAATGTTTTCCCCATAGCTTATTTAACCAAATTGTTAGGTTGGCCTGTCTTTTCTTAATCACTACCAGAAGTGCATCATACTTCCCCTAAGAATAAGCACTTGATCCTTCCCAATGATCTTTTGGCTGTGAACTTTCACCATGGGTGAGCAGCTTGGTTGATTTCATTGTAACACCTAACAAGTCTTTTAAGTAGTCATTTTCCCTCAACATCTTTCATTATTTGTTTTGTACATTTCCCTCTCCTTAATTAGCATCTAAATTTGGGTTTTGTTTAATTTTGCAATGTTAATCCCAATTTCTACAGTTGCTACAGGATCGGCCTCTCCAATTTTTAGATTCATAACATGCCCAAATGCCTTCTCCGTATCAATGACAACTGATTTTCTATGAGGTGGATATAAGGCCCAAATCATCAATGACCCCTCATCTGGATTATACTTTGACCCTGCATATACTTCTATCAATTTCTCTGGGCTAAGCTTATGTGTAGCATTACTATCCTTCAAGAAACTATAAAAAACTAGTGGAGAATTGAGATCCAAAACAAGAAAAATCATAACATTGGTAGTTTCCAACATTTTCCTCCCCTTTTTAGGGGTCATACCTGCCATCTCCTTGTCCACATACATTTTTAAATTGTTCAGCAATTTCTCTTCATTACCTATAGTGATATTATCAACCTTTTCCCTTATTTCTTTTCCCTTTTGTTTATACAAAAATGCTTTAAACTCTAGAGAATTAACAAATTCATCATCTGACACAAATGATCTGTATTCTACATGCCTTGCATCTACCTCTTCATTCTCTTTAGCACTTGATTCTTTGGCCCTGGGGCAAGTGTAATGCTGAGTTCTTTTAATCTAGACATTTTAATTGGTTGGCCTTGTGGCATATTATCCTTAGATGCCTCCTCCCTAGAAGACACAACTCTGCATCCTGCAACCTTTGATTATATCTTTCGACCACCATATTTGCTTCTTCCTCATCCAGATTCCAAATCATATCATCAAAGTGATAGGGCACATGTTGATACCCTCCAAAGTTTATCCTTATTTTTGCAAAATTAATATACCCTTCTAGGTCAAAGTTCTTTCTAGGTGGTCCTCTCTTCATATTGTACTGCAGTAGTTTATCAAGGATCAAATTATATCCTTCTTTGGCCAACACAGTAAAATCACCAAAGCATAATGTACTAGGCATGAAATCCTACTTCCCAAAGGAACTAAGATTCATAGCACTAGAATAATCCATCTATTTGATAATTTTCAAATATGCAATTATGTTCGGGACTAGTTTTGGAAAAATGAATGGGGCATCTTCAAACCCATAACTCTAATCATAGTAGCTCCTTCCAAGCAATACCAATCTCCCCAATTAGGATTAATTGGCCTATTGAAATCCTTTGGCCAAAGAAACCTCTTTATCTTATCAGATAAAGAATAATCACATGGATGATTGTATAATTTGTACAATTCCTTCTCAAAATATTCCTCAAAATGAACAAAACTAGAATTGGAAAACCTACTGTCCCAGATAGCAGTCCATAATTGAATAGGTAATGTTGCACATACCTTGTCAAATTGAGAAATTCTCATCTCTTGAGGCCACAATCCCAACTCTTGTCCAAAATATAACACTATATGTGTTAGCTCTCAAAAACGTAGGCAAGTTGCCTTAAGAGGCTACCAATCTCTTGATAAGCTTCAGGGTAACATACAAGGTCAAGAGAACTCAACTTTCTACTCTTTAGGTGCTGCTAAACCTAGGTGGGTGTACCTCTCTGAATAGTGTAGACTTAACTTGCGATTATCTCCTTAAGGAAATTTGTTCACAATGGCAACTGGAGGTGAACAAATGAAATCCAACTTGAAAATAGTAACAATATTCTGATCTAAATCCTAAAATGTTGAATTAACAGATATAAAGAAATTGAATGAGTTCAAAATGATGAATTACATAGACTAGTGCTTTATTGGGTATGCGGAGTCAAATGAGATCAAGATGAGCAACACTTCTCTAGAGAAAACTCAAATTATTTGGCATATATTATGTTTACAACTAGTATAAACATGTAATTTTGTAATTACTAAGATCTACTTGAATAATCCAAATGAATCTCTCTGGTTACAATGATTAACTAAAAGGATTTAGTCTTTACTTGAAAGAACCAATCAATCAATCACATAAGTACAACAAATGTGCACTGATAAATTGAATACAAACTTGTTATATCAATTTAAATACTCAGAAAGAATCCATCTTGGAGACAACTTAGCAATACTTTCATTAAATTCAACAAATAATTGGCACCATAAAAATGTAGCAACATCAACTGATTTTCATAAATACCTCCATTCTGAAATCATGCAACAATAGTCTCTAATTTGATAACTTTATTCTATTGTATCTACTTGCAGTGTATCGAATAATCTAATAAATAGTTCCTCAATTACAATCACAGGATGCCTATTTATACACTAGCATGAGAAAACATATCACATTGGAATCACATGTCGACCCAACACAAAATTTGGGCTCAAATTATGTCAGCCTACAATGGTCTTTAAGCATCAACCTGTCGCCCACAAGATTTGTATTTCTATTATTTACTAGCAAAATAGTTGGCAAGACATATCGCTAACTATGTCGAAGGCAATTCAATTGTTAATCATCCTGTGCTCATTGTGCCTGCATTCACCGTGACCCATCAGAGTCGGGGAGATGTCGTATAGATTACACTCTGTTTCACTGAGATCATATTTCTATTATATTTGTTTCAGTCACTGAGACACAAGAGTCTTTCTCACTGAGATGGGCATTTGTTTTCACTCACTATCGTTGTGACTTAATGGTATCAAAGAGACCTCTTGTAGATTACTTTGTTATACCGAAAGACCCCAACCATCCTCGAGTGTCGCTATAACCTTATGATAATGGGGAGACGTCATGTAGACAAGCCTTTGTTTTGTCGAGAGCCCCCGTGATAAAACTTGTCACCGTAACATATCGCTCTCAAGAAGACCTTTCATAGAGAACACTATGTCACACTGAAAGTCATCGTCCATTCTGAGTCGCCGAGACAAAAGCACACTCTCACCAATAAGGTCCTTCACTATTTTCCATCGGCGAGACTGAAGGTCACTCGCTGACACCTCTTATTGAGAACCTTAACTGATACCGATATCGCATCCCATTATGCTATCTATCGGTGAGACACAACTAACCTCTTGCCAAAAACCACCTCTCATTAGCTTTCACTAAGACAATTCAAAATCAGGGAGAGGTCCCAGAGAATCAACAGTCATATCGAAAGATCCTAAGCACACACGATCGCCGAGAGAATGCCAACCCTTCACAGAAATCCATTCATAAAACATTGTCGACAAGATCCGATGGGCTCGCTATGACATAATACCGATGCCAAGACCCTTTGCCAATATGCCAATTCTTCAACCACCGGTCGGTGTGACAAAGAAACTCATTGTAACCTCACACCGAAAGCAACCCGTTTGGCCGAAGTGAATCCATAATGTGCATGTTGCTGACACCCCAAGAATTTGGTAGGACATCGTACTGACACCGCAACTCATGCCGATGTAGCCACATTCAAGCCTGTCACCAAGACATAAAGCACTCAGTGAAACATTATATCGATGACTAGACTCTTGCTGAAATGTGAATCAACCACTGTCGCTGAGACCATGAAGAACTCCTACTAAACGGTGCCTGCAAGAAATTTTTGATCACTGTGACATCAAATGAGTCTTGCCAAAAGGAAACACAGACTCATGTTAGCAGAAAACACACAATGGGTCAAGGAGACAATGGTATTCCCACACTGATAGGAACCAAAATGTAAAAAATGCAAGACTCGATAGATCTAATGGGGCAATATGGAAAAAAAATTGTAAAATATGCACACAGTAGGACCAATCTGGAAATATATGAGTAAAAACATGTAAAAACATCAGATTTTTATAGTTCTAACAGTGGCTCTGTCTAGGGATGAATGATAGTAAGATCATTGCAAGGATCCAAATCTTTGGGTGAGCAGACCAGACTTAAGAAAGGACAGACCAATGAGCAAAAATGGAATGAATGGAAATGGAAGTGAATGGAAAGTGAATGCAAAATGGAGATGAATGGAAAATAAAAGTGAAATGGAGATGGACAAAATCCTAAACTACTGTGCATGGAAAATAATTTTAAAGAGGATGAGCAAGAGTTGTCCATGCACTGGCAACCCTTAATCCTTTGTGTTGCTCAAGAGAAGAAAAGCTTCAAGAATTGCCCATAAACAGGCAATTCCTGATCTTCACTAGCCATGTTCTATAGATAGTATGAGTCTTCACCCTTCTTTCCAACAACAACAAAAGGTCCTAGCCATAAGGCTTCAAATTTACCATGCTTTCCTTTCTCCTGACATCTTGCATTCCACATCAGTACCAAATCATTCTCTTCAAATTTTCTATCCTTTGCCCTCTTGTCAAATAGATATTTCATTTGTTTCTGTAACTTCATGTTTTGACTTTGGACCACTCTCCTTACTTCATCAAGTTTAGCCAATTGTTCCATTCTTTCCTCCATAGGTTCAGGAACATCCAAATCCTCATGAAGGACAAACCTATAGACTGGTAACAAATTCTACAAAGGTGTCTTGGCTTGTGCTCCATACACCAATTCGAATGGGGATTTTCCAATTGCCTTTTTCACAATGATCCTATTAGCCCACACAGCTAGTTTCAATTTTGAATGCTAAGCCTTCTTGTTCTGCCCTAGCATTCTCCTTATAATCTTCAAAAGACTTTTATTGCTAGATTTTTCTTGTCCATTAGCTTGTGGATGATAAGGGGCTGCATAAGAAATAGTAATGCCATATGTGTCACAAAAGCTTCTGAACTCATTAGATCTGAAACACATCCCATTTTTTGTGATTAATCTCAATGGTGTACCAAATCTGGTGATAATGTTGTCCATTAAGAAATTTGTCACCACTTTGCTTGTAGCCTGTTTAGTTGGGATTGCTTCCACCCACTTGGTAAAATAATCAGTGGCAACTAATATCCACTTGTATCCTCCACTTGAATTTTCTTGTATCTCTCCAATGAAATCAACTCCCCATTGATGAAAAGGAGCATCAACCTGCAAAGGTCAGAGTGGCAAAGCATCTTGATACTTCAATTTTCCAGAAAACTTTTGGTAGGCCTCACATTTTCTCACATGTGTAAAAGAATCATTAAAAACCTTTGGCCAATAATAACCTTCCCTAAGAATTTTATGTGCAGTTGTCCTTGCTGAATAATGTCCTCCAAAAACTCCTTCATGCATTTCACTTAAGACATGCTTAGCCTGTGACTCATCTAGACATAACAGTAGTATGCCATCCCTATTCTTCCAAAATAGATCTCCATCTATGAAAACATACTTTGATGCCTGCAACTTCAAAGTTCTCTTTTGGCTGTCACTCAATCCATCTGGACACTTCATGTATTTAAGATAATGCATGATATTAGTATACCAAGGAGTGTGCTCAATGCTTGCAATTGCAGTCCCTTCTTCTACATTATAGACTTGACTTGCTTCAATATTTGATTCTGTGATCAGCCTAGCCAAGCCTTGACCTCTTACTAGCTTAGTGATCTGTATCTCCATGTCAAACTCTTGAATCTTGTTGATCCATCTGCATCTTTTTCCTGTAACTTCAGATTGTGTCAGAATATCCTTGACAGCTGCATGAGGGAGATAAGAAATCACCTTTGCTCCAACAAGATATGGTTGAATGCTTTTGTGGCCTTTACTAATGCAAAAGCCTATTTTTCCATTATGTCATACTTCAATTCAAACCCCTGTAACGATTTACTGAAAAAGGACACAGGTTGCTCATGACCATCATCATTCTTTTGTAACATAACAACAACAATAGTATGCATTGAAGCAAATGAAAAAATCTAAAAAGGCATGGAAAAATCTGGAGACTTAAGAACATGAGCCTCCTTGATGGCCCTTTTGATAGATATAAAAGCATCTAGAGCTTTTGTAGTCCAGTCCATTTTTTTTCGTTTCTTTAACATTTTTGATATGGGCTTAATGATCTCAGCAAAGTTAGAGACAAATCTTCTACGAAAATTAATTTCTCCAAAGAATGACTGTATAGCCTTAACAGTTTTGGGAATAGGGATTTTATCAATAACTTCAACCCTTTCAGGATCTATTCTAACTCCCTCTTTTGAAACAATATGTCCTAAAAGCTTACCCTCTGTGACTACAAAATTACATTTCTTTGGATTTAAACTAATACCATATTCAAGGGCTTTAATAAATACCTTTTCCAAATGTTGCACACGATCTTCAGCCCTCTTCGAATAAGCAGTCAGGTCATCCTGGTACACTACCATGATAAGATTGATCAGATCTACAAATTCCACATCCATAGCTCTTTGGAAAGTCGCTCCAGCATTAGTGAGACCAAATGGAATTCTTATGTATACATACGTTACCCAAGGAGTTGTGAATATTGTTTTATATTGCTCAGATTCTTTGACCTTAACTTGGTTGTACCCTGAAAACCCATCCATCATGGACAACAGTTCACACCCTATCACCTTATGCAATATAGCCTTCATATTGAGTAGAGGATAACTATCTTTGAGAGATGCCATGTTCAGATTTCTAAAGTCCACACACAATCTGATATCACCATTCTTCTTTCTCATAGGAACCAAATTTGAAACACAAGTTGAGTGCCTAATTGGTTTGATAATTCCTCCATCTCTGAGCTTTGTCAATTCTTCTTTCATTTTAGGCTCCAGTGTTGGGTTTATGGGTCTTTGCTTTTGTTTGAAAGGTTTAGCATCTGGCTTCAATGGTATTTCATGTTGAAATAAATCCTCCCTGTATGCTTTTATATCTTCATATGACCAACCAAAGACATGCTTGTATTTTCTCAATAACTCTATCAACATTCTTCTAATTGTAGGGCTTATCTTCTTTCCTATGTACACCTTTCTTGGTGCTATTTTAGTCCCTAGGTTTACTTCTTCAACATCTTCCCTTCTGACAGGTGTTTGCTTCATGAGAGATCGATCATTTCCATCATACATCCTTTCTAGTGCCACTAAGCCTTTAAGAAGCTTATTTTTCTTGAGCTACAAGATCTCTTTTCCAAACATTGTTTGCTTCCCATCTACTTATTCAACAAAAGAATTGAAATCAATTTCTTGGGCTTCATACTGGTCTATACAATGAAGAAAATTCAGCAGGTCAGTATCATCATTGAAAACTTGCTAACTATAAATGTTATCAGGAACAACAGGTCTTGTTTTGAACTCAATGTGATACCCTAGCTAGTGTAATATCATCTCTTTTGAGCGCCACATTTGCTAAGAAATCAGCCATTATGTTCTTTGATTTGTCAATCCACTCAATTGAAAATGCATCAAACAATTCGATTGTATCCCATACAACATTCCTATATTGTTTTAATCTTTTGTGCTTTGTTGCATACTTTGATTTAATTTGTAAAACAACCAACTTAGAATCGCCCAAAACACCCAGCAATTTGATTTTATGTTTCACAGCTATGTTCAAGCCTGTCAATAAAGCTTCATATTTCTGCCACATTGTTTGTACATTCAAATGCTAACAAAAATGAATATTTAAAAGTAGTACCTTCAGGTGAAAAAAATATAATCCTAGCTCCATTACCCTCTTGGTTGCAGGCTACATCAAAATACATCTTCCATACACCATTGCAATTCTGTGTAGCATGTTTTTCAATTGGATCACTATTGGTAGTTGAGCTGGTTCAATCTTAAAATTCCCAAGATCAACATCACAAAAACAATTGATCTGATTTTGTAGTACAAAGTCAACAAGTTGATTCATTCTTGGTTCCCTATACAACTTGAACTCTTGACCATTCACTTGAATTGTAGTGTAGGACAGATCAAATTGAACATTTCCACCAACAGCTATTGTCCACTGCCTTGTTAAAAGCATCCTGAATTAAGGAGGAGTATCTATCACTGTTATGTCTATATTATAAGCCACCTATGGATAAGTATCCAATTTGACTTCAACATCTTTCATAATACCAACCATAGGAACAGATCTGTTATCCATTGCATAACACTTGCCTCCAGTAGTATCAACCCACATGCCAAGTTGCTTCATAACTCCTACTAGCATAATGTTTATAGCAGCACCAGAATCTATCATGCAATTCCTCAATAGTTTATTATTGATAAGTAACACAGTGAAAAAAGGATCAACTTGAGGGGGAGTTGATAATATATCACTCAGGCAGACTTTAGAGTCATTTTTTTTCTCCTATCTATTGATTACTTTAATAGCTGCTTTGCTTTCAGAATTCATACATTTTTCATTTCCACTTGTTATCAATTGAATAGCAGTATCCCTATACTCTTTAATCTTCATCATCTCAAGTAGTGGAATAGACATTTTTACCTGGGATAACACCCGAGTGAAGTCAAAAGAAGAGCCCTACACCTTAACAGTCTTTTTCAGTTTTGGCGCATATCCTTTGTTTTCTTCTTTTTCTTTTTTATTAGGCTGGCCAGGCGCTTGTGTCTCTTTATGTAATTCCTTCACTTCCTCCTTAACTTCCTATTTTTGGACAAGCTTCTGTTCATCTTTATCAGGCAGTCGCTTTTCTAAATTCTTCACATTTCCTTGTTTCTTCACATTTCCTTGTGTTGCCTTCTGATCTTTTATAAAAATTCCCCTAGGAACTCCTTCTACATCATTTACCTTTCTGTTTCTCAACTAGTATTTACTTCTTGCTTCCTCAACTGTAGCAATAGTTATTCTTTCTATTTCATCTTCAGTAAGTCTCCTCACATTACACTGAGCAGGTGCCTCAGCTAAATGTGACTCAGTATAATCTTCATCAGAATCATAAAAGAATTGTTGTTCAACCATATGGACATTATACTTCTGATTAGAAACATCATACTCATAGCCATCCTCCTCTGAAGATGAGTATCTTTCCTCAACATGGTGAAAAATATTTGAAGTCAAATACACTGTGTGATCTTCTCCATTGTTTTCCATCATCATTCCCTCTTCTTGCATCCTTTGAGCTACAACACAATAGTCTGAAGAATGTGGCTTATCACAAGCTTCACAAAAGTAATTATTACTCACCATGTAAGTTCCTTTCTTGCTCAATGGATCAGGAGTCTCTTTGTTTCTTGGCCTAGTTGTTATAGGTTTTCCATCCTTCTAGTCTATATTATAAGGCATGCATATCATGCAACCTCGGCCTCTCATTTCTATTCTCATTTCTGTATGTATTCTCCTATCTGTACTGATAATTATTGCTTTGCTAAGGAGGCCTAGGGTTGTCTCTCTTACTGATTATACTACTAGCCTTCTTGTTGTTTTCAATTGTCAGTGCTATCTTAAGACCTTCAACCAGATCTCTTGGAAATCTATTTCTTAGTTCATACCCTATTTTAGGATCAAATACATTTAAATAGACACTCAAATCTACAGAGTCTGGAAACCTTGATCTAGGAGGTACCTTAGTCCACAACTTGTTGAATCTTCAAGTGAAATCATAAATTCAGTCATTATGATTTTTCTAAATTTGCATCAGTTCATGAAGAGCTACATCCGGTGCATTTTGATTCCCATATTGTTCTAGGAATTAGTCCTAGAATACTTGAAGAGAATTAATTGAGAATTTTGGCAAGCTATTGAACCAATCCCTAGCATCTTCAAGAAGTGACACCATAAATAGCTTCATGTGTAAATCTTCACATGGCACATCTATGTATTTGATGAAAATGTGGAAACTCCTTAAATGTTCTTCAGTAGTGATTGCATTAATCCCTATAAATTTGGGCACCATACCCCTCCAACTGCCATCCATAGGGTAAGGGTATAACTAAAAACTTGCTAAATCAAACTATCTGATCATGGTTGTATGCTGGTGAGGGGGAGGAATGGGTGGACACTGATGTTGGTGCATGGGATTATTGTACTATGCATTATGATGTGGGATAAAAGATTGACTAGGAGGTGGATGCATACCTATATGTTGTGTGGAAATATGAGGTGGATGATTTGGTTGTTTATAGTGATTCCCTATCCAATGGTGAGGAGACACTGGTGGATTTGAAGACCTTGCACCATGATTACCTTGTTTATGAGGTGGTACATACTTTAGAGGGAAATCAACTATCTGATCAGTAACTGGAGTTTTCTACAATTTAGCCTCTAATTCCTCTATTTTCTTCCTCTATAATTTAAACTGTGCTTTTACTTCCTCAGGAAGCTCATGATTAATAAACACATTTTGGTTACTCTCCATCTTCTAATCATATTCATACTAAATTTGAATTCATTCAGCCTCAAGTGTAGCTTCAAACTCAGCCTATTTCTGAGGATCAAGAGAAGGGAAAGGATTTCTTCAATCCTCAGGGGTACAAAGTTCTGCACTTGAATCATCTCTCCATGTATCATAGCAATTATGTGTTTCACCATGTGCTCTTGGCGCTTTTCCTTTGTCTATTATGCACATGTCCTCACGTATTCCTTTTCCTTTATCCACCTTGTCATCTTTATGCATCCACTTACTGCTGCCAACAGGAGCTCCAGTATGACCTCCCCTATATTGAGATCTTCTTCCATGCATTTTTGAATAGCTGCAAAATTTCTATCAGAGTTGCCACTTACTCTTTGTCAAAAGTAAGAAAACACTTAATGCTTCTTATTCCCAGTGGAGTTTGTATAAATTTCCCGACTCTATGATTAAGGCCTTGATTCTAAATGTGTTCCCCAATAGAGTTGCCATTAGCTCTCAAAAACATAGGAAAGATGTCTCAAGAGGCTTCCAATCTCTTGATACACTTCACGGTAACAAACAAGGTCAAGAGAACTCAACCTTCTACTCTTTAGGTGTTGCTAAACCTGGGTGGGTGTACTTGTCTGAATAGTGCAGACTTAACTTGTGATTATCTCTTTAAAGCAATTTGTTGACAATGACAATTGGAGGTGAACAAATGAAATCCAACTTGAAAATAGTAACAATATTCTGATCTAAATCCTAAAATGCTGAATTAATAGATATAAAGAAATTGAATGAGTTCAAAATGATGAAGTGCAGAGACCAGTGCTTTATTGGGTATGTGGAGTCAAATGAGATCAAGATGAGCAACACATCTCTAGAGAAAACTCAAATTATTTGGCATATATTCTATTTACAACTGATATAAACATGCAATTTTGTAATTAAGCTCTACTTGAATAATCCAAATGAATCTCCTTGATTACAATGATTAACTAAAAGGATTTAGTCTTTACTTGAAAGAACTAATCAATCAATCACACAAGTACATCAAATGTGCACTGATAAATTAAATACAAACTTGTTATATCAATTTAAATAATCAGAAAGAATCCATCTTGGAGACAACTTAGCAATACTTTCATTAAATTCAACAAATAATTGGCACCAAAAAAATGCAGCAACATCAACTAATTTTCATAAATACCTCCATTCTGAAATCATGCAACAATAGTCTCTGATTTGATAACTTTGTTCTACTGTATCTACTTGTAGTGTATTGAATAATCTAATAACTGGTTCCTCAATTACAATCACAGGATGCCTATTTATACACTAGCATGAGAAAACATATCACATTGGAATCACATGTCAGCCTAGCACAAAATTTGGGCTCAAATTATGTCGGCTTGCAATGGTCTTCAAGCAACAACCTGTCGGCCACAAGATTTGTATTTCTGTTATTTACCAGTGAAATAGTTGGCGAGACATATTGCTAACTATGCCAAAGGCAATTCAATTGCTAATCATCCAATGTTCACTGTGCTCGCATTCGCCGTGACCCATCAGAGTTGGGGAAATGCTGTATAGATTACACTTTGTTTCACCAATATCACATTTATGTTAAATTTGTTTCAGTCGCTAAGACACAAGAGTCTTTCTCACTGAGATGAACTTTTGTTTTCATTCACTATCATTGTGACTTAATGGTATCAGAGAGACCTCTTGCAGATTACTTTGTTATACCGAAAGACCCCAACCATCCTTGATTGTCGCTATAACCTTATGATATCAGGGAGACGTCATGTAGACAAGCCTTTTTTTTGCTGAGAGCCCCCGTGATCAAACTTGTCACAGAAACATATCGCCCTTGGGAAGACCTTTCATAGAGCACACTATGTCACACTAAAAGTCATCATCCATTATGAGTCACCGAGATAAAATCACACTTTCACCGACAAGGTCCTTCATTGTTTTCCATCGGAGAGACCAAAGGTCACTTGCCGAGACCTCTTATCGAGAACCTTAACTCATACCAATATCGCATCCCATTATGCTATCTGTCAGCGAGACAAAACTAACCTCTCACTAAAAACCACCTCTCATTAGCTCTTTCCAAGACAATTCAAAATCAGGGAGAGGTCTCAAAGAATGAACAAAGTCATACTGAAACATCTTGAGCACACACGATCGCCAAGAGAATGCCAACCCTTCATCGAAAGCCATTCATAAAACATTGTCAGCAAGACCCGATGGGCTTGCTATGACATAATACCCAAGCCAAGACCCTTTTCTGATATGCCAATTCTTCCACCACCGGTCGGTGTGACAAAAGAAACTCATTGTAACCTCACATCGAAAGCAACCCATTTGGCCGAAGTGAATCCATAATGTGCATGTCGTTGAGACCCCAAGAATTCGCTAGGACATCGTATCGATGCTGCAACTCATGCTGATGTAGCCACATTCAAGCCTGTCACCAAGACATAAAGCACTTGGTGAAACATTATATTGACGACCAGACTCCTGCCGAAATGTGAGTCAACTACTATCGCTGAGACCATGAAGAACTCCTACCGAACAGTGCCTGCAAGAAAATTTTGATCATTGTGACATCAAATGAGTCTTTCCAAAAGGAAACACAGACTCATGTTAGTAGAAAATGCACAATGGGTTGGGGATACAATGGTATTACCACACTGATAGGAACCAGAATGTAAAAAATGCAAGACCCAATGGATCCAATGGGGAAATATGGCAAAAAAAAGGGTAAAATATGCACAGGGTAGGACCAATTTGGAAATATATGAGTAAAAACATGTAAAAACATCAGATTTTTATAGTTCTAACAATATGCATCAACAATGAATAATCCCTGAGATGAAAGATAGAGGCTTCACCCTTTATTACAATCAATCTCGAAGCAAGCCCCTTAAAAATGTATGAGGCATAGTCAAATGGCCTAGAGTTGTGGTACTGGATATCTGTTGAAATTAGCATAGGAACAATTGACATATACTCAAGGACATCCATTTCCAATACCTGGCTCACTGAGAAATAAGTATATTTCATAGAAGGTTCAAATAGGTCGACATGAAAAGGAGGTCCATCACTATCCTGTAAAGGAACTGGTTTTCCACCTTGTCTAATCCTATGAATTGGAAACATCCAATCCTTATAGATTATGTCCATTCTCCCGAACTCCATTTCGCTTTCTTCACATATGATTTTTTCATTGAAAATCCCTTCCAAATTGAAAACCTCCCCTATTGCCTCTTTTGATAAGTATTTGTGGCCTCCCAGATGGGTCATATATAGCTTTGAGTTGTGAGTTATAATGGATAGCTAATAATTTCACTAATTCTGCATTAACAAATACATTAGGGCACACCAACTTTCCCAAATTAAGCTTCCATGGGTTGCATACTGGTTCAAAATGATTTCTATGAAAATAGTGAAAGTTAAACAATTCATACCCTCTTATTGGAGTCCAAAAATCTCCTATAATTTTGCATTTATCATCCAATTTATCTATCTTTTCCCTAAGTTGTGCAGATCATCTGGCTTTAGGTCTAGAGCCAGGTAATTGGTCAATGAGGTCTTGATTTAATCTTCATTCAGTTCCCTCATGTTCTATCTCAGTTTTATGTTTCTTTCCTTTTCATTGACTACTTTCACCATGTTTTCTACTTTTTTATTTTCTTGAGCTGGGGGACTCCATTCCTCAAAAGATACATAAATTAAAATTAGAGGAACTAAGGCACAATAACTTACTATATTTTGCTCGAAGCTTTTAGACTAAAAAATTCCCTAGTTCTCTGTTCCCCTTTCTAATTTCTCCACTATCAATTCCACACTAATGTTTCCAATTGAATTCTCCTTATTGTGCTCCATCACACCATTAATGTGTTACCTGAAACACGAGTGTAGCAAGTCCTTTTTCGAAACTTACACTGTCACATCATTGGCATTATCGGTGAGACATTTTCAAATCTTGGGTGATAGCTTTTAGCAATGTTTGATAAACCATTCATCAAAACATCTCATAGTCTCCCAAACACCTCAAAGTCTCACTGACTATCACAAATTGTATATTGATCTAATGCCCCGCAGTCTTATCGACATTCAGAGTCTCACCGATAGTTGTCTTCTAAGTCTTATGTATATTGCTGTGACATTTTGAGTCAGGGAGATGTTCCATAGATTGTTTCGTGTCTCATCAAGATATACCTCTTAGTCTGTTTTCTAGTCACTGAGACATAATTATTTTCTCACTGATGGAAAAAACTCAGTGTGACTCTCATATCTTTCTCTGATGAAATTTTTCTCATTTATAATCAATGCATACTACTAAGTCCTTTATCCGCATAATCCTATCGGCATGACATATAGGTCGGTAGGACTCCCTGACTTCACCCTGATAGTTATTGATAGAATCCCCTTATGCTTTGTCTGAAAGACCTAATGCATGTGATAAGACTCCATTCTGATGACTTTGTGCGCCGGTCGGTGAGACATATATGAGTTCATTATGACTTATTCCGATGATAACTTTCTTGCCGATATGATCTTTATGTCGTTGAAACATTGAATTGCATCTTGCCGATATGTTTCTATAGATGAAATATTCAGTATGACATTCCTAAACTCTTGCCGATAGACTAAAAAAGATACACATTAGTAAAGATGCTTTATGGATCGGGGAGACCCTCACCATCTCTTGCTGATATGAACTATTTAGTGAAATATTTAGGACTAGAAGGATTCTATGGGACCACATGACAAATTATGGGAAAAATATTATGAAGAGAGGATTTTGTGCTTGTGGTGGGGACTAATTTGGAAACTCATGGGTATAAACAACTATAAAAAATTTCAAAATTTTACAGTTCTAACAGTGGCTCTATCTAGGGATGAATGGTTGTGAGATCATTGCAAGGATCTCGATCTCTGGGTGAGAAAAAAAAACTCAAGGTGATGGATCAATGAGCAAGATGGAATGGAAATGGAAATGAGTATTACCCTATACTACTATACATGGAAAGACTTAGTTAAAAGAAGGAAGATCAAGATTTTCCATGTACTGGCAACTCCTGTTCCTTTTATTTCCTAAAATACTGTGCATGGAAGAGAAATTTTGAGAGGATTAACAAGTGTTGTCCATGCACTGGCAACCCTTAATCCTTTATGTTGCTCAAGAGAAAAAATGCTTCAAGAATTTCCCATGTACAGGAAACTCTTTTTCTTCACCAGTCATGTTTTGCAGATAATATGAATCTTCACCTTTCTTACCAACAACCACAAAAGGTCCCAGCAACAAGGCTTCTAATTTCCCATGCTTTCCCTTCTCCTAACACCTTGCATTCCACATTAGCACCAGATCATTCTCCTCAAATTTTCTATCTTTTTCTTTTTTATCAAATAAATACTTCATTTGTGCCAGCAACTTCATGCTCTGGTTTTGACCTACTCTCCTTATCTCATCAATTTCAACTAGCTACTCCATTCTCTCCTCCATAGGTTCTAGAATATCTATATCTTCTTGTAGGATAAACTTGTAAACTGGTAATAGATTTTGTAAAGGCATTCTAGCTTGCATTCCATATACTAACTCAAATGGGGATTTTCCAATTTCCTTCTTCATAGTGATCCTATCAGCCCATACAACCATTTTCAACTTTGAATCCCAAGCCTTCTTATTCTAACCTAACATTCTCCTTATGATTTTAAGAAGAATTTTGTTACTAGACTCTACCTGACCATTAGCTTGTGGATGGTAGGGAGCTACATAATAAATAGGAATACCATACATGCTTCAAAAATCTTTGAATTCATCAGATCTGAAACACATCTTGTTATCTGTAATTAATCTTAGTGGTGTACTGAATATGGTAATGATGTTATCCATTAGAAAATTGGTCACAACTTTACTTGTAGCTTGCTTGGTTAGGACTGCTTCTACCCATTTGGTAAAATAATCAGTAGCTACTAGTATCCACTTATGTCCTCCACTTGATTTCTCTTGTATCTCCCTAATGAAATCAATTCCCCACTGATGAAAAGGAGCTTTAGCCTGCAAAGGCCTAAGTGGTAAAGCTCCCTGATACTTCATTTTCCCAGAGAATTTTTGGTAGGCTTCACACCTTCTTACATATGAAAAGGAGTCATTAAAAACTTTTGGCCAGTAATAACCTGCCCTGAGAATTTTATGTTCAGTTGTTTTTGCAGAGTAATGGCCTCCACAAACCCCTTCATGCATTTTTCTTAAGACATGCTTAGCTTGTGACTCATCTAGACATAACAACAATATCCTGTCCTAGTTCTTCCAAATAAATCACTTTCCATGAACACATATTTAGATGCTTACAACTTTAAAGTTCTTTTCTTGCTGTCACTCAATCCTTCTAGACACTTCATATATTTGAGGTAATGCATGATGTCTGCACACCAAGGAGTATGCTCAATGCTTGTAATTGCATTATCTTCCTCTTCTATATTACAAATTTTATTTTCTTCGATATTTGCTTCTGCCATTAGCCTAGCCAAACCCTGACCTCTCACTAGTTTAGTGATTTGTATTTCCATATCAAACTCTTGGATTTTATTAATCCATCTGCATGTTTTTCCTGTTACCTCATACTATGTCAAAATATCTTTAATAGCTACATGAGGGACATAGGCAATCACCTTAGCTCCAACAAGATATGGCCTAAAAGCCTTTGTAGCTTTTACCAATGCAAATGCTTGTTTTTCCATTATATCATACTTCAATTCTGACCCTTCCAATGACTTACTGAAAAAGGACACAGGCTATTCATGACCTTCCTCATTTTTCTATAAAATAACAACAGCTATAGTATGCAATGAGGCAAATGATTATATTTGAAAAGGTTTTGAAAAATCTGGAGACTTAAGTATAGGGGCTTCTTTGATGGCCTTTTTGATTGATATAAAAGTATACAATGCTTTTGCAGTCCAATCTATTTTTTTTCCTTTCCTTAACATCTTTGATATGGGTTTAATGATCTTAGCAAAATTAGAAACAAATCTCCTAACAAAGTTGATCTTCCCAACAAATGAATGGATGGCCTTGATAATTTTAGGGATAGTAATTTTATCTATGGCGTCAAACCTCTCTGGAACTATTCTAATCCCATCCTATGACACAATATGTCCTAAAAATTTTCCTTTTGTGATTGCAAAATGGCACTTTTTAGGGTTTAGGCTAATACCATACTCCAAAGCTTTAATAAATATTTTCTCCAAATGTTCTACATGATCTTCAACCTTTTTTGAATAAGCAGTAAGGTCATCTTGATAAGCCACCATTATAGCATTAATCAAGTCTACAAATGCTACATCAATAGCTCTTTGGAAGGTTGCTCCTACATTTGTGAGAGCAAACAACATTCTCACATAAACATATGTCCCCCAAGGGGTTGTAAAAGTTGTCTTGTACTGTTCAGATTCTTTAACTTTAACCTGGTTATAACCTGAAAACCCATCCATCATAGATAATAGCTCACACCCAATCACCTTATGTAGTATAGCTTCCATATTAGGTTAAGGGTAATTATCATTAAGGGATGCCATATTTAGATTTCTAAAATCCACACATAATCTAATATCTCTATTTTTATTCCTCACAGGAACTAGGTTTGAGACCCATGTTGAGTACCTAATTGGTTTAATGATTCCCCCATCTTTGAGCTTTGCCAATTCTTCCTGCATTTTTGGTTCCAATGTTGGGTTAATAGGTCTTTGTTTCTATCTAAATGGCTTTGAATCTAGTTTCAAAGGTATTTCATGTTGAAACAAATCTTCCCTATATGCTTTAAGATGTTCATAAGACCATGCAAACACATGTTTATATTTTCTTAGTAATGCTATCAACATTCTCTAAATTTTCAGGCTTATTTTCTTCCCTATGTATACCTTTCTTGGTGCCAGTTTAGTCCCCAAGTTGATCTCTTCAATGTCCTCACTCTTGATTGGTGTCTGCTTCATGAGGGACTGATCATTTCCATCATATACCCTCTCCATCCTCTACCCTGAACCCTCAACCCTTAAACCCTATTCCCTCAAATACTAAACGCTCTACCCTATACATTGGACCCTCAACCCTAATACTTTAACCATATACCCTCAATCCTCTACCCTCAAACTTAAACCCTCAACCCACAACCCTTAAACCCTTTACCCTATACATTAATCCCTCAACCCTCAATTCTCAACCCTCAACCCTTAATCTCTCAACCCTCAACCCTTAAACCCTAAACCCTCAACCCCTATACCATCTACCCTCTACATTGACAATCAACCCTAATTCTTCAACCATATACCCTCAAACCTATACCCTAAACCTCTACCCTCAACCCTTAACCTCAACCCTAAACCCTTAAACCCTAAACCATTAAACCTACTACCCTCTACCTTCAACCCTAATCCCTCAACCCTATAACCTCAATTCTCATCCCTCTACCCTATACATTAGATCCTCAACCCTCATATATCTCTATCCCTCCCTCCTCATCTGTCCTCTCTATCTAACTTCTCCTTCCATCTCTCCCTCCATCCATCCATCCATCCTAAACCCTATACCCTCAACTCTTAAACTCTTAAACACTCAACCCTAAACCATTAACCCTTAAACCCTCTACCCTCTACCCTTGACCCTAATCCCTTAACCCTAATCCCTCAACTCTAAAACACTTAAACCCAAGTAAAGTCTCTACCATAGTTCCTAAACCCTTAAACCCTAATCCCTCAAACCCTATACCCTCTACCCTATACATTGGACCCTCAACCCTAATCCCTCAACCATATACTCTCAACCTACATCCCTTAAACCCTAAAACCTTAAACCCTCTACCCTATACATTAAGCCATCAACCCTCAATTCTCAACCCTCAACCCTTAATCCCTCAACCCTTAAACACTAAACCCTAAATCCCTATACCCTCTACCCTCTACATTAGACCCTCAACCCTAACCCTTTAACCATATACAATCAAATCTATACCGTAATCCATCTACCCTCAACCCTTAACCCTCAACCCTAAAATCTTAAACCCTAAACCCTTAAACACTCTACCCTCTACCCTACACCCTAATCCCTTGACCCTATACCCTCAACCTAATACCCTAAACCATAAACCCTATAGGTCCTAAACCCTATACCCTCAATTCTCAACCCTCTACCCTATACATTGGATCCTCAACCATCATATATCTCTATCCTTCCCTCCTCTTATCTCATAGTCTATATCTCACTTCTTCCTCCATCTCTCCCTCTATCCATCCCTCTCTCTCTACCATAAACCATCAACCCTCTACCCTCTACCATGAACCCAAAATTCTCTACCATTGACCCTAATCCCTCAACCCTTAAACCCTTAAATCCAATTAAACTCTCTACCCTAATCCCTCAACTCTCAACCCTTAACCCTTCAACCCTTAAACCCTCAATTGTCTAGCCTCTACCCTCAATCCTCAACCCTTAAACCATAATCCCTCAAACCCTATACCAACTACCTTATACATTGGACCCTCAACTCTAATCCCTTAGCCATATAACCCCAACCCTCTACCCTCAACCTTAAACCATAAATCCACAAACCTTAAACCCTCTACCCTCTACCCTATATATTAAGCCCTCAACCCTCAATTCTAGATCCTCAACCCTTAATCCTTCAACCCTCAACCCCTATAACCTCTACCCTCTACATTGCACCCTCAACCCTAATTTCAACCATATACCCTTATACGCCCCTCTTCCCTCAACCCTTAACCCTCAACCCTAAACGCTTAAACCCTTTAAACCTTCTACCCTCTACCCTATACCCTAATCCCTCAACCTTATACCCTCAATTATCCTCTCTATCTCACTTCTCCCTCCATCTCTCCCTCAATCCATCCCTCCTCAACCTTATACCCTCATCCCTTAAACCCTTAACCACTCTACCCTCAACATAATACCTTCTAGCCTCGACCCTAATTCCTCAACACTAATCCCTCAAACCTATAACTGTTAAACCTGAGTAAACCCTCTACCCTAATCTCTCAACCCTCAACCCTTATTTACCCTCAATGCTCAACCCTCTACCCACAACCCTCAATCATTAAACCATAATCCCTCAAACACTATAGCATCTACAATATACATTGGACCCTCAACCCTCTACCCCCAACCTTAAACCCTCAATTGTCAACCCTTAAACCCTAAATCATTAAACCCTCTTGTGTTGTAGAAAAATGGCCTCTTGTCATTTTCACAGCCTTTTAGGTCTTGTTTTATTGTGTTGGAACTATGTTTCTCTAATTTTATGTTGTAACATGGCTTGAACATGCTTATTTAGTACTTAAATTCAAAGAACGACATCTTGTGAAGGTGTTGTGAAGTATTGTATGACACTTCTACACTCTTCTAGACTCTATTCATTTCAATTCACCTAAAAATCACCTCTTCATCACTAAACAAGTCTTAGTTTGAAGTGTTTTAAAGTCTTGTAACAAGCTTTCACACTTTTCTAGGCATATTTTCCCTATTTCAACCTTTCTCATGCTTTATTTTGCCCCTTTATGACCACATAAGTTTTAATTAAGTGTATTTTTGAATATTATCCTGACAAAAAATATTAAATACAACATTTTTCCTGACACATGCTTTTAGGTCTTAGGTGGGACCCATTCGCCATGGCGAATGAGACCCCCTTGGCCCAAAATTCAAAATATTTTAAATTTATTTTTGAGGTTTTACTCAAAATCACTTGCTTTCAGCCTATCATGAGGTGTGAATGGATACTAAGGCACAATAATTGTATAAATAAGTGTTTTTCACCTCATTTCAACCCCCAATTCATCCAAGCATCTAATCTCACATCACACTCAAGCATTCAAGCATTTTACATCATCAATTCAAGCACTTTGAAGCAACCATTGGCATTACTTCATATTTGCATTATCAAGGGTTAGGTAAGTTGATAAAACTTGCATGTTATTAGTTTATATTTCTCTTTCATTTCATTATCTTTTCAAGGGTTTAATTACCAAAAGTGGGGTTTGACGAAGGAAAACCCCTATTCACTAACCCTCAATCATTTTTCCCTATTATATGTTTGTTTGCAGCTCTTTGTGTGTAGATCTTTCAGGTGTTCAAGATTGATTTTCAAGTCAACTAGGTATTTCAAGTCAAGTTAAGTCAATTTCAAGATTGGAGAGAGTTTTATGTCCATTTTTTGTAGAACTGACTTCGACAACCCAACAAGCAAACATTTCCATATCTGGTGTTGCAGAGTTGTCTCCTAATTTTCTAGAAATTTGGGAGAGGATTGATTCACCACTTCTGGCAAATGAATCCCACCTTAGGACTAAAAATATGAATTTTGTCAGATTTAGGATCCCAATAAACAAAAAACCAACTCTCGACACTTTTTCACCAGGAGGACTAATTCACCACCCTGGGAAAATGAGCCCCACTATGAAAAATCACTAAATCCAACCAGCATTCATAGCATTCTATAATCATCACATTTTTCCAAGGTGCACTCTAATTTAACTCATTTCTTTATGTTTTGCATATTTCATTCATTTTCTTCATTGTTTGCATATCACAACGTGTTTTCAAACATAGCTTTGATTTCACTTTTGCATTCATTTTCATCCATCTAGATTAGTCAATTTCATTTTTTCATCTTCATTTACATTAAACAACATTCCATACATCCTAATTTGAATGAATCATAACTACTTTTGGCCCTATCTCTCTCCTTTTAGGTGAAAAACCCTAGAAGTGCAAGAGAAACCTTTAGGGTACCAAAAATCTATGTTTCATTTTGGTGAACCTGACTCTTAAGCACTTTGTATTTTTTAGTGCATTCACATATTGCATTTTAGTTCACATTTGTATTAGCATTCAATTAGGACATTGATTTATTATTGCATTCTAGGACTTTTCATCTTGCATTAGTGAAAACTTCATTTAGATTTTATTTTTGCATTGCATCTCATTGAAAAAAGTAAAATTCTACATTCTGCATCTATAATTGCATTCTGTAGGGCATTTAAATAATCTTTAAATCTCTAAAAGACACTAAAAAAAATCATATTGGGAGTCATTTGCCACCTAGGGTGAATTAGTCCCTCTACACTTTTAGACAACATTTCTGGCATTTTTCTAGAATTTGTTTGCATTTTTGTTTTTGTAGTTGGATCTTTGTTACAGTTAGCATAATTTCTATTATTTTCATTTTAGAGCTCTTAGATTAGCTTGCATTTCCATTCACCAATCCTTTGTGGTACTTGTATGATTTTTTGGTGCCTCGTTGATAATACTTTTTTGAGAAGAAGTTCTAGACTCATGGCATCCCTCAATAGCACTTTTGTTGTGGACTTTGGGATCTCACTAGCTCCTACTCCTAGTATTGAAAATGGTGCATTAGGCATTGACAATACCTCCTCCATGCCTTCAAATTTCCATTCCATGAATGTTGACAACCAAAACAATTCCCTCCCACAAGAAAAAGTCATTAATATCCATGAGGACTTTGTACATTTACAACAAGACTTGTCACTTGAAAACATTTCCACCACTACCATTCCTACCATTGATAATCTTCATCGTTTGATTGAAAGTGATGATGGCTTCCAAGTGGTGAAGAAAAATATTGATATTTACAATAAACATGCTTCTTCTACTACCCGATCCACATGCATTCATGTAAGCCTAGGAGGCCCTCAAGTTCCTCCCCCTTCAACCATAGCATCCATACCAATTTATAACAACCCATAAGTCCACACAACTATGCATCAAGCTAACTATGTGGCTAATTATCTCCTGATTCCACGTAACATTCCTACTTCTCTTATGGCATTGCAAGTCCCTTCCACCACCTTCACACCCCTTATTATTCCTTTCACTTCCCCTAACATCACTTACACTCCATCACCATTTTCCCTTCCACCTCAACCCACTTACTCTGATCTTGTTCTTACACAACTCCTTAACATTGTTTCATCCATGCAACACCAACTTTCCACCATTAGTCAAGGTCAAACTACCCCACCCACATATCATGTTTACAATAGCCCCTTATTCTTAGAAATATTACGTACCCCAATTCCACAAGGGATAGAAATGCATCAATTTGATAAATATAGAGGAAAAGGAGACCCTATCAACCATGTTAATGCTTATATAGATTTTGTAGTGACTTTGTCCTTGATGATAAAATTTTAGCAAAAAAATTTCCAAGGACCTTTAAAGATACTACATTAGAATGGTTTTTCAACTTTCCTAATCATTCCATTTGTTCATTCAATGAATTGGCAGATTATTTCATTAGTCACTTCCAAGTTCACATGATAGCTAAAAATACAACGGTCAACCTTATGAGATGTAGACAAAACATAGATGAAAAAGTAACAGATTTCATCTCACGCTACCAATCCTGGCATGCTCAAATTGATGTCAAGATTCTCGATGAACATTTGCAAAATATGTTTATTGAAAAATTGCACACCAACCTTTAGGATAAACTAACCATGATGAAATTCCCTTCATTGATGCATTTATGTACAACCTTATGTGACTACCAAAATTCAGTTTCAAGTCGTGATTTAAAATCCAGTTCTAGCCAAGTTGAAAAACATGAACACACCAATCAAAATAAAAAGCACACGAAGCTTTTGCAAACCTAATAGAGGTTTTTTACAATTTAATCTACCTCCTCAACCACAACCGTAACAAACCCAACCCATTCCAAATCAAGTGGAAGTTGTTAAAGTAGCAATTCCTTATACATATGGGGATCCGAATAGACAATTTACTCCCCTACCTGATACCCTTCACAACACAATGAACCAATTAATTCAACAATGCATGCTTACCTTTCCACTTGTTAGACCACTTGATCCAAATCAGCCCTAACCACCTACCTTCAAACCTAATGCTGGTTTTCATTTTCATCACCAAAATGGACATGACACTGAACACTACAAGCATCTAAAACATTTAGTTCAAGACCTCATTGATTCAGGGCATTTGTCCATTTCAGATGTTAATGATCAAGGAAATAAGTCTATTGCACTGCCTAACCAAAATTTATAAATTTGCACCAACCTATGCCTAAACAAACCACTTCCTTTGTCAAGGCTAGTGAACCTTCAAAGACTATTGTATTAACTATTGATACAAATAGTGAACAACATGATACAACTCCTATTGTTAAGCAAGATAGTCTTATCAATAACCTTGTGGCTACAATAGACATTATCCCTCATAAGGGCCAAACCACTAAATCTCTTGATATTACTTTTGTATACACTTAAAAATGGTCATATCACATTGTCTGGTAATTAATTAAATATTTTTAATATTTAATTAAAATCTTTTGATTCTATCTACATATAAATAAATTTAAATAATTTATTTATATTGTTCATGATTTCATTTCGATTAAATATTTAATCACCTTTTCATATTCATTTCTTAATTAATTAAATAAATGTTACAATTGATTTATATTAATTATCATATAATCTTAGTTTGAATATTTTATTCAAATAAAAGATTAAAATATTATAATTCTTCTAAATATCATTTGTAATTAAATATTCCAAAATATTTGATTATTTCCTCTAATCTAATATTCATTTTTAAATCATTTCAAAATTCCTCCAATTCAATTCAAAAATCTATTCATAATTAAATATTTCCAAAAAATATTTAATTAAATTCTTCTAAATATTTCAAAAATCTTCTAAAGCCACATCATGATTAAATATTACAAAATATTTAATTAATTCTTCTATAGTTTTCAAAAATCAAATATCAAATATCAAAAGTAATAAATAAAATTAAATAAATTTAAATATTTATTTAATTTGGGATTTATCTTCAACTCCCGGGAAACAAACTACCAAAACAGAAAATTAAATTTCTTCTGTTCCTGTGCAGGTTTGTTCCCGTGGGTTGAAGACATGATTCCATCCTTCTCTCCAACCTCTCAACCTCCCCCATTTTCTTCTCAACCTCTCAATCTCTCACCATTCAAATTTACCAGACAAATTCATAGCCGTAGATTCTTGCCAGCCGGGATGGAGCCTACAAAAAAATCTATAAATACAGCTGCCGGGAGCTCCAAAATCATATAGAATTTTAAGCAAGTAAATTATAGGCAAATTGCAAGTAGCATTAGCATTCATAGAGCATTTTCATAGCAATAGCATATAATCATAGCATAATAGCAGTAGAACCATGATACATATCATTCACAGCCCCTGTGCATAATCATAGCCCCTGTCCATATCTGTATCAACAATTCCATCTTCACCAACATATAGAATAGTTTTCCTTTGCATACTCGTTCTGCAACAGCCATTTGGAGAAGCTTACACAATCTGAGAGCCAAAAAGCTTCAAAAGAATCTCTGTGGATAGAGAAAAATGGGACAGCACTGAAGGATTTTGTTTATTTAAATTTAGTTCAATTTCTTTAGTTTAAGGTTTCATTTAGTGTTTTATGTTTTCATTTAGATTACAATTAAGCATATACACAACTTTCTCTGCTAAAGACATACTATAAAAGCTTCTTGATGGTCCTCTCTACATAGCTGGTTGACTCTATGATAATCCCACTAATGGGATATTAATAGATCTCCCTTGTGGTTAGAACATGATCATAGAAGAGTTTATGGTATTACATGAACTATATCAGGATGATTATAATAAACCCACTGCATGGATTAAAATACATAATGGTTTTGCATGCCTTACAATTGGATCGATCGTGCTACCCTTAAAAATAGGACCTAAAACTTTAGATGTAGCATTTTCAATTGTTTGGACACAATCTTACCAATTTCATTTGTAGCTAGGCCACCCTTGGCTTCACTCAATGAAAGTGGTCCCCTTAGTTGTTCATAATTATTTGAAGTTTCCATATGACAATGAGATAGTCACCACACACCATAGTGTCTTTAATCCTTTATCTTTCAAATGTAACTTCTCATTAAAAGCATTTTGGCCTAAACCCATGGAGCCTATCACCCCTCACAAGGACTTCTTTTTCATAGTTTATCAAAATTTTAAAGCCAAAAAGATAGCTAAATTATCTCTTTGTAACTCATCTTTGTCCACTTCCACACATCCTATCATAGATGAAACCATACTTCAACCTAAGTCTAACATTGAAAAAACCATCAAACATCCTGAAAAACCACCCCTCAACACTACCCCACCATCATTTAAATGATGAAGGGAATATGAAACAAACCCTACTCAGCCTCCTCAAATTAAACAAGTATATAAAGAAAAGGAGAAAGTGATTAATCTGTCTTTTTTGATTTCTTCTATTTTTCCTTCTTTGGAAACATAAGAACCTATGATGCCTCAATATTCTCTTACACCTCAATAACTCCAAAATAGGATTAAATGAAACCAAGGTGCTAGGGAATGTAGGCATCACCATCATCTCCTTGCTTGTCAATCTCATAGTGAAGACAATAAAGAAAATCAACCTCCACCCTTGAAAAAGTAATAGATGATCACCCTCCCTCTCCTAATCCACCACAAGATAGTCATGTGCAAGAATCACAACAAAATGAACCAAGCCAATAACCAATGCTTTTGATACATCCATCCTTAGAAATCACCCTTCGTCCTCCCATCGTGATTAATCTTGATGATGATGATGACGATACGATGATTTCCAAAATAGATGAAGTAAATAATGACCTAAACTCTCCATTTTCATCTACAATGAACTTAAATGATAAATTCTCTCCACCAAGTGAAGAACCTGGTATGAATCCTAGTTCAACACTTGCAATTATTCCTTTGGATATTCAATTTCCCTTACATTACACTAAACATGATTGGGAGGTGGATGAATTGTTAGATGGTTGACTTCCATTCGCCTAGCTAGCATTTTATCTTTTTCCTTTTCTATAATTTTATTTTCTTCTATGTATCTTGTTCCCCTATATCATGTGTTTTATGTTTCCTCTCTTTGTACACTTCTTCTATTTGTACCTCTATTCTTCTATTTGTCGTGCATTATCTTTTAATATTTTTGTTTTGTGCTTTCCTTTTGGGGATGACAAAAAGCGTTGAGATGCCCTATGTCTCTTCTATGTTGACCCAAACCTTTTTCTTTGTTCCTTTTTACTTTTTCTTTTCTTGATTTTTTCCTTTTGGGGATGACACAAAGAATTGAGACCAAAATGTCTCCTTTATGTTGACCCAAAATATTTTAACTTTTTCTTTCACCTTTTCATTTTATTTTCACTTGTGTTTTCCTTTTGAGGATGATGCAAGGCATTGAGACTACAATGTCTCTTCCATGTTGACCCAAACAATACTTATTTTTCCTTTGTTTTCACTCTCTTTGTGTCATTCTTCCAGTTCTATGTGCCTTAGGGAATGATGATAGTTACAAGCTCTTTCATAAAAAAATTGCAGCAATGAACATACTCACCCCAAATCCATAGATCCCTTATGTGTTTGGCGTGTTTTCTTTTCTGAGGTCCAACTCCGTTTCTTTACTTTTCATTCTCCTTGACATGGCACAGCCTAACTTCGAAACATATGACTTGGCATAGAGCTTTCCAAGTTGGCTCTCATGTCTTGTTTTCTTTTTGCATTTTCTTCCCTTTCCTACCTTAAAGTAATTGCTCACAGCATGATGTGTAGCAATTCCTTTAAAGTGGGGGGCATACATTACCATAATTCATTTTCATTCTTGATTCCTAGTGTAGCCTTGTCATTTGCGTGGTGTGTTTGTCACTTTGTGGATGACATTGGATGTGATTTCCTTTATAAGTGTGATCTTTCTCAGCATATTACATTCCTCTTGGTGGCTTCAAGCGAGGCACTACATCCTCTAAGTTGTGAATGTACTATTCTTTGATTGGTCCTCTTTTGGAGACATTAGACACAATTTTCCCTAAGTGACTGACCTTGCATGAACTAAACAAGACTCCTTTGAACATCTTTTCACATTTTACATTTTACATTACATTTTTGCATTTTTACATTTTTCATTTTCTTTTTGCCACCTTGCATATCACAACTTGCATGATTGTGGTACTTTCCTTTTTGTTCATGAGCATTTTTTTCTTTGTGGCACCTTGTTAAAGTTATAGGTGGTGTAACTTTAGCATGGTTGAGCAGGAATCCTATCTAGTGGCATGCCTTTTCCCCATAGCCACCTTTGTGTTTGTGAGTGCATAACAACTAGCGTATGTATCTTACCTTTTGGGATTTATCACCCCATGGACAACTAGTTTCATGACCCTAGAGTGAGTATACAGTTGGGCATTCTCACCCTATGAACAACCTGAAGTTCTATAGCCCCAAAATGAGTACACATTTTCTTTTTCAAACAATTAGCCTAGATCTCATCCACAACTAGTTGTATTGACGATCGAAGCTTCATCCAATTCTTTCTCAACACTTGTGTGCTCCTTTGTCCTTATGCTTAGTCTTCCATGGGATCTTCATCCTGGGGGCTTGATCATCCATCTTGATCATGGTTATTCTATCTTGCTAACATAAGTGCATTCAAACCCTCCTCTTAATGTTCATGGCTACTTTAGTGTGAGTTTGAAGCAAGTTCATCCTCTCACTAAAGTGGGGGTTAAATGTCTCATAGAAAAATGGCCCCTTGTCATTTTCATGGCTTTTTAGGTCTTGCTTCATGGTGTTGGAAATATTTTTCTATGATTTTATGTTGTAGCATGGCTTGAACATGCTTATTTAGGTACTAAAATTCAAATAATGACATCTTGTGAAGGTGTTGTGAAGAGTTGTAAGAAATTTCTACACTCTTCTAGAATCTCTTCATTACAATTCACCTAAAAATCACCTTTTCATCACTAAACAAATCCTATTTTGAAGTGTTGTAAAGTCTTGTAACAAGCTTTCATGCTTTTCTAGACATATATTCACTATTTACATCTTTCTCATGCTTTATTTGGTCCCTTTATGCCCTCATAAGTTTTAATTAAGCATATTTTTGAATGTTATCTGTACAAACAACATTAAATACAACATTTTTTCTGACACATGTTTTTAGGTCCTAGGTGGGACCCATTCGCCATGGGTGGCGAGTGAGTCCCCTTTGGCCCCAAATTAAAAATGTTTTAAATTTCCTTTGAGGATTTTACTCAAAATCACTTGATGTCAGCCTATGATGAAGTATGAATGGATACTAAGCCAAAACAATTGTATAAATAAGTGATTTTAACCTCATTTCAATCCCCAATTCATTCAAGCATCCAATCTCACATCACACTCAAGCATTCAAGCATTTTGCATCATCAATTCAAGCACTATTCAAGCACTTTAAAGCATCCATTGACATTACTTTGGATTTGAATTATCAAGGGTTAGGTAAGTTGACAACACTTGTGTGTTATTAGTTTATCTTTCTCTTTCATTTCATTATCTTTTCAAGGGTTTAATTACCAAAAATAGGGTTTGACCAAGGTAAACCCTAATTCAATAACCCTTAATAATTTTTCACTATTGCATGTTTGTTTGTAGCTCTTTTTGTGCAGATTTGACAAGATTTTAGGTGTTGAAAATTGATTCTCAAGTCAACTAGGTGCTTCAAGTAAACCTAATTCAATTTCAACTTTGGAGAGATTTTTCTATCTCTTTTCTGCAGAACTGACTTTGGCAACCCAACAAGCAGACATTTCCAAATCTGGTGTTGTAGAGTTTTCTCTAGATTTTCTAGAAATTTGGGAGAGGAATGATTCACAACCTATGGTGAATGAGTCCCACGTTAGGACTAAAAATTTGAATTTTGTCAAATTTTGGATCCTGACAAATAGAAACCAACTCCTGACACTTTTTCACCAGGATAATTGATTCGCCACCTTGGGTGAATGAGTCCCACTGTGAAATATCACTGAATCTAGCCAACATTTACAACATTATAGAATCATCACATTTTGCGTAGGTGCACTCTGATTTAACTTATTTCTTTTCATTTTGCATATTTCATTCATTTTCTTCATTATTTGCATATCATAATGTGTTTTCAAACATACCTTTCATTTTACTTTTGCATTCATTTTCATCCATCTAGATTAGTCAATTGTAGTTATTCATGTTGATTTACATTAAACAACATTGCATACATCTTGATTTGAATGAATCATAAGCATTTTTGGCCCTATCTCTCCCCTTTTAGGTGAAAAACCTTATAAGTGCAAGAGAAGCTTTAGGGTACTAAAAATATATGTTTCACCTCTACCCTCTACCCTCTACCCTCTACCCTCTACCCTATATAATAATCTATCAACCCTGAATTCTCAACCATCAACCCTTAATCCCTCAACCCTAAACCCTATATCCCTATACCCTCTACTATCTACATTAGACCCTCTACCCTAATCCTTCAACAATATACCCTCAAACCTATACCCTAAACCCTCTACCCTCAACTCTTAACCCTCAATCCTAAGCCCTTAAACCTTAAACCCTTAAACCTTCTACCTTGTACCATCAACCCAATATGTTGAACCATCAACCCTATAGGTCTTCAACCCTATACGCTCACTTCTCAGCCCTCTACCCTATAAATTAGATCCACAATCCTCATATATCTTTGTTCCTCCCTCTTCTCTCCCTCTTTGTATCTCACTTCTCCCTTAATATTCCCCTC
>VDFB02270651.1:518015669-518057949 GCA_007258455.2 Sequoia sempervirens | reverse complement strand
AGCTTCCCTGAACATTTAGAATATAAAGATAGGACTTTATGGATGGCCTTCCCTTCCTAAAGACTTTCCTATCGAAATAAAAGTGTATCATCTACAAATAAAGAGCGAGTTACTAGCCAAGGAACCTTATCCAATTTTATGCCCTAACAAGGGTTTTTGTTGTTAGCCACCTAAATATCCTTATTGAGACCTTCAATCATTAAAATGAATAAAAAAGGTGAAAGGGGATCACCCTTTCTAACCCCCTAAGTAGCGTTGAAATGACCACAAGGAGAAACATTAACCAAAATAGAGAAGCATTCCCCAAAAATGTATAATAAAACCCACTTGCACCACTTCTGAGAAAAACCAAAATTGGAAAGCACTCTCATCAGGAACTACTGAACTAGACATTGAACTAATTTTTTTAACTAAATCTTTACTTTCGGGAACCTATAGCGAATAAAACATGAGGAATTTGAAGATGATGCAAACTAGTGATTTGTGACATTTTGTCTATAGATTCTAAATATATTTTTTCAAATTTTAAATCATATTTTCCACTTCTTTTTTCCATCTCTATTAAAACTAGTTTTTAATAGTAAGCTCTTAATTTTTAAATAGTGACATTACTAGATAACTTACATAACATATTTTCCATGAATGAAAAATATAATTTCTATTTAAATTTGGATTCAATATAATACCGCACCGCCGAATTGGTTCGGTAAATTTCAGTGAATGTTTTGCTTAATTAAGTTTCAAAGGATTAAACTATGTGAGACCCTCAATTTCGGAGCATGTTTAACGTACAAAACATAACTTTGCATATATCAAGAAATTCCGAAAAAATTGTTGGATCAAAGGACATCCAATATCTGGTACATAGATAATGTTTTCAATTTTGATAATTTACTAAGCACTTTCCATGAAAGACCAAAGCACAAATTTCCACAGTGAAAACCTACATTCAAAAAGAAATAAAATAAGAAATATATAATAAAGATCAAGTCAAAATTTCATTTTAAAAGGTATAAGGGCTTAATAGGACTACATACAAAATAAATTTAAGTAATTTATTTGATCCTAAAAAGATGAAATCAAAGTAATGGTTTTATACGACGTTTGATAAAAAGTGTGAAGGACATTTATATAGGTATCATTTAAAATTGGCGGGGTTCTATTCGGGGTTTGACCTACCTTGGTGGTTTATTTAAACCCGCGCTTCAATTCAGAATCCACTTTAAATGGAACATTTCAAGGCTTAAATCATTATATTTCTAAAAATAATAGCCATTCAACAAAAAATCGAGGATCTCCCAGAAAGTGTAAACCACTATTTTGGGATCACAACACATCTAGCTTCAAGATGACTATTGGCTATTTAGCCTCCATAAGAGAATGAATAATTTCATGGTCTGAAATTGTACCATCTCTAGTTTCCTTACTAGGAAACCCCCCTATTCATCAAAAATGATTAATAGAATGAAAGTGGCAAGCCTGACTAAAATTACCTTGGTGATTATCTTATACAGGGTGCAACAAAGAGAAATGCACCTAAAATCTATGAAGGAAACTGGACAAGGTTTTTTTGGGATCAAATAAATTAGTTTTTTATTCATTTCCTTGAGGATATTACCATGTTTTTTGGATCCTTCCAAAACAAGCAAGACATATCTTCCAACAAAATCCCAATAGTTTTGGAAGAAGAGAGCATTGTAACCATTAGGGCCTCAAGCCTATTCAACTTCCATTGAAACAACCACCTTTTTGACTTCATACAAAGTGAACTCACTCATAAGAAATTTATTATGGTCATATAAAGTTAGTTTAGGAATGCAATCCAAGCTGGAAAAATCAAAATTTGATACATTATTCGAGGGGGGACAATAATCCCTTGAAATATCTAGTAGCCTCTTCCTTAATTTCCTTGGAAGAAGTAAAAGTAACCCCACCATCCCCATAAATGGATAGAATACTATTCAATTGAAACTGAACCTTTGTTGAAGCATGAAAAATCTTTGTTTTTTTTATCCCCATCATTTAGCATAGCTCCCTTGATTTATGCCTCCAATATACTTCCTCCCTACATAATATTTCATCCAAATAAGGCTTCATGGATTTTTCCTTATCAAAGACCTCCTTATTCATCCCCCTTTGAATAACCAACTCATAAAGCTTTGATAACTTCTTTTCAATACAGGCCTTTTAAGTAAATATATTCTTGAACATTTGAGTGATATTCCACTCTTTAATCTTGCCACAAAGGAATCTCAATTTCATAACCAACTGAAACATTCAAGAGTCCTCAATATAAGGACTCAAATCTCATCATTCCTTCAATAGGGGAAAAAAGGTAGGACCCCTAAATCACATTGCCTCCAACTTAAATGGAATTTTTTATCTTAGGTTTTTTCCTAAAAAACTGAGAGAGAAATTGGAAAATGATCAAACCTAGTTACTAGATGAATTAATTAAGAGAAATCATGAGAAGAAGATAATCGGTTATCTAACAACAAAAATCTATCTAATCATTCAACAATTTGACAAAACTCCCTCCACTTATTTGTCCATGTGAATAGGTTATTCTTTGGTACACAATTAACCAAATAATTTGAAGTAATTTTTTTTTTAAGTCCTCCATTACCCTGGTAGAAGGATTAATCCCACAATTTTTTTTCAAAAATATTCAAAATTGCATTGAAATCCCTCCCAAACACCAAAAAATCCTTAGGAATCAGTGGAGGATCAAGAGACAATTCCTCCCAAAGACATTTTTTAAAGGGGGGAGAACATGACCCAAATAAGTTAATTGGCCATAAACAATTGCTAGAAGAAATATAGGAGACTTGAACCCCCATCCAATTACTTGCATGATAGAAAGAAATCACCATAGTATTACTCAAATCCTATAAAATTGCAAGACCCCCAAATGCACAAGAAGTCAAAACCAACAAAAACTTCTACTTCACCTAGGAACAAAAAATTGCATTCACTAAAGATTTAGATAGCTTTGTTTCTTGTAGCATCACAACATTTAATTGTAAGGACTCAAGTTGACACTTGATCAAGCATCGGTTGTTAGGGGCATTTAAGCCCCTAACATTCCATAATAGAATCCTCATGCCTTTCGAGGAGAGAGATCCTCTCTCCTCTTCTTCAGGTGTTCTTTGAGTTATTAATATCCCCAGCAACCCCCTTAGGCTGAGATTTAGCATCATTACTAGAAGGGCCCACCTCATTGAAAGGGATCCTTTTTCTCAATGAACTAAGAGTTCTCTCAAAATTTTATTGAATTCCTACTAAAATTTCCACTTGTGTTTTCAAACTCTTAGGCTACCTCCCCCTAGTGGATTTTGGCAAAGCTAACTTAGTCTTCACTGCATCAGTTTGGGAGATAGGTAAAGAGGATAAAACCAAATCAATGTATTCCTCACAAGAAACCTCCTCTGCAATCTCATTAATCAAATCATTTTCCACTTTCTCTATGATCTCGTTCACCATTCCTATCACATGTGTTTTAGAGACTTCCTGAATTGAGGAAGGAACATTTATGTATTTTTTAGGAGGTGTGACATCCTCTAGAGGAGGCATCTCTTGATCCTGAGACACACCCACATTGTGTGGTATGATGGCTAGCCTTGGAGTACATATGGGGGAAGTTGAGACCAACCTAGTGCCTGATTTTGACTCCTGATTAAGATCTTTCTCAAAAGTCTTAGAGGCACCAATTTGAGCCTGAGGGAATACCTACTAGCCTTCCCCAAATATATATGAAGGAAAACTAGGTTACAACCTACCTCAATATCCCTTTTACAATTTAGATCTCCCCTAAAAGAGAGGATTTGATTCCTAATCCAAAACTTTGAAAAAATATAGATCTTTGTAGGAATCATTTTATGGTTTTTTAGAAATACCCAGATTGAGGCCATGAGGCATCCCTATTTGAGGAAGTACTCTACACTAATAAACTCCCCCAAAGCATTACCCATTTCCCTCAAATAAATTTCATCAAATAATTCAAAATGCAAGTTTGGCAAAGTAAAATAAACAAGATTTTTAACACAAGAGTCCCCTCAGGAAAATTTGGTTCCCATTTATGTAATGCAAAAAGGATTTACCCAACCAAAAATTACCCTCTTTAAGAAACTTTTCCTTCTTCTCAGCATTATCAAATAGGATAATAAAAGAGTCCCTTGAAATAAAATACAAATCAAATGACTCACACTAGTTTACTATATATAGCCCATTCATTAATATGATGAAGTGACAACCTTTCTCTGCAAATTTGACCTACTAAAGAATTTTCCTTAAGATTTGAGAAATTTAATAAGTTGGGCATTAGTAGGGCTTACCTTTGGGTTGGGATTAATTGAAAAATATTTCTCCCCATCTCCTGTTTGATTACCCAAGGTAGTCTTGGATGAATCCTTCTCCACAGGTTGTTTTTCTTGCAAGAGACAACCACTAGTATTATGATCCCCTCGTTTATTACCATGATCTTCCCACCTCCAAGCGTCAGGTGAATGCCTATATGAATCCTTGTTATCTTTATTTTTTCCATATTGATGAGCAATCAAAGCTCTCCCATCCCTCCTAAGAGGAAATTTGTTTCCCACCGAAGATTGTTACCGTTGAAATCCCCACAAAGCATTGAAATCTTGCTTACAATATTCCTGGTTTGTTGGTCTTTGAAAACACTATGGTATAGGCCTTCATGATGGAAGACAATTAAATTCTTTTTCAAAAAAATTTGACCATCACCTTGGAGGATATGCAGGATTAAGGCTTTTGTGAAACCTAGAATTTTGAGACCTTCTCTCAAAATGGGGATTAGGGTTTCACCTGTTGTCTTGACCACGAAAAGAGACAAAGTTATTTCTTTTCCTATTTCACTGACTTACCACATTTATGCAACCTTCCTCACCATGCATGAATCTGACACACTCTATCTAGCATGTACAGGTGGCCACTCCTTGTCCATAATGTCTTCCCATTTTTTATTATTCCTCTACCAAAATTGGTTATTCCTCTATCAAAACTATGCCATTTTTCCCCTATCACCTATATCCTTCACCAAAATTATCTAACCTCAAGGAGGTTATGGGAAAACTCCATTCCTATAGCTTGGGTCAGTGGAGTAGGAATTGGCGCAATCTTATCAACCCTTTCCCTCCCCACTACAAATCAAATTTGAACCTGTGACCTCGAGGGATGCAAACCCCAAGCCCCAGCCAACTCCACTACAAGTGGTTTTGAGGAGAGAGACCCTCTCTCCTCTTCTTTAAGGTGTTCGTTGGGTTATTAATAGCCCCAATAGTCTCCCCAAGCTGAGTTTTAGCACTATTACCAGAACGGCCCACCACATTAAAAAGGACCCTTTTCCTCAATGATATAAGAGTTCTCTCCAAAGTCGATTAAATTCTTGTTACAATTTCCACTTGTGTTTTCAAACTGTTAGGTTTCCTCCCCCTAGTCTTTTTTGGTGAATCTAACTTAGGATTCACCACATTAGTTTGGGAGATAGGCAAAGAGGATGGAACCAAATCAATTTCTTCCTCACAAGCAACCTCCTCTGCAATCTCATTAATCAAATCATTTTCTACTTATGTATAGCATAATGGGAAATGATCATGGAAAGATAAAAACTATATAGATTGATAGTAAACTTATAACTATGTAATTAGTGGTCCAATCAAAATTTATACATGTTGTGAGCTTAAATTATGGTTGTTTTTCTATTTCCAAATAAATAGAGTGTTATATATTTCATAATTTAATATTTATCTAGATCCTAATTTTTAAATTTAATAGTGTCACTTTCTTAATCTATTTTCTTAAAGCATGGTGCACTTCACATTTTAAATAAAATTATAAATCTATGAAATTTTCCAATAGTTATTATGAGACTTCAAATAAAATAATAATACTAGAAGAAAAAAATTTGGGATCATGCCTATTTATTATAAAAATAAAATTCTTGCACAAAATTTTCCACATCTTTGTCGTTAAGGTATGTTTACTTAATAAATTTTCTCCTATATTTGATTCACTCCTCTAGTTTATTTCTCCTTTGGGATAATTTTCATTCAAAAATGTATATTCTTAGAGTCTATATATTAGTATTTTTCCTTGTACAAACTTTTGAGTACATGTATTGAAATATTATTACTCTTATGTTATTCATATACTGAATTAGGGTGATCTTTCTATTTTGATATTAGGATGATCTAATGTTACACAATTAAATTATTAAATCTAATAATATGATGGTCATCTTATGGGATAGAGATCTTATTTTTAGGTAGAAAAGTTCTATTTCATCAACTTAGTTATCCACGTTTTTCATTCCCACCATGTCCTTCCAATATAGTAGATGTTTGTGATCCTTTAATTTTCTTGATCATAGGTGGGTAGTCTTCATTTCTATTTTATTGCATTTTCTAATTACAACTAGATTGATGTCAATTTTTTTTTTAAATGCCTCTTTGATTCCACTTCCTAAGACATCCTATAACCCAAGTTTTGAAACATCTTGTCATCTTGTTTTGTACATGGAATGCCTTCAAATAAACATAAAATTTCTGAACTTTAAAAGAAACAACCAAATTTGAAATTAAATCATTTCAATAATAAAAAAACACTAAAATCTTACAATAAAAATCCTTAAACATATATTATACACAATATTGTAGTAATCAAAATTCTCAAATGCTTTAAATATATTGAGTTCTTTTATTAAAAAGAGAACAAATGTTATCTCAAATCTAGTCATTTTTTCTTTCATGAGATTTGGAACTCTAAAACATGTCTAAAATATAGCCATCATTTGGAGTTCCAAATTTAAACTCCTTAGACATTAAAAATAGATTACAAGTATTATTGTTTTCATCAGAATATGTTAGTGCATTCTACTCTAGTTAGGCTAACTTAAGCCTAGTTATGTTAGTGCATTCTACTCTAGTTAGGCTAACTTAAGCCTAGTTAGGTGTTCAAATTGACAGTTGAGTCATTCCCCATGAGGTGTCAAGGTTGTTGAGGTGTCTTGAGAGGTGTCCAATCCCTCTTGACACCTCTCCCTTGCATAGAGGAGAGAAACTCACCACCAATGCAGGATGAGGAGTCCTCTCCTCAATCCATGGTATGTGCGCTTATTCTTATGGCATGTGGTTGCTCATCCTCATGCTTTATATTGAGGGTTTGAGCTCATTATTCTTGCATTAGCTAAATACAGTCTTATGCATTGTTCATGTGCTTGTTTCTTATCTCCCAGATCTTCCTAGTATCTAATATGGTATTAGAGGTGTAGGGGGAGATAGTTTCATGCTATAAGGTGAATCAATTTGTTGTATTTAGTTTGTTTCTTTCTTCTCTCCCTATTGATAATCTATAGGAAAGATAGAATTGACCTCACTCTCTATTGTTGGGGATTTTAATCTCTACTTAAAAAATTGTCATTGATGCCCAATTGAAAGGACGTGAGACATGATTTTGTAAGCCCTTGAGGGTGTGATTTGCACCTATTAGGCCATGATTTACCATAAAAGGTTGCAATTTACCATCCAAAGGCACATTTTCAAGCTATGAGGTGAAGTCCTCACAGAAATTAGAGTTTTGCATTGAATCTACAGATGGAGCGATTGGAATTAGTAGAAGGTGTGATGAGAATTGCAATAGACCCATGCTTTGTTTTTTTTCTTTTGGGTAACCTACAAGCAATATTAAAGGGAATTTGAATTACAATTTGGGCTACTAGAAAGAGGGCCAAAGGCATGCACTATGCATTTTGCAGAACAAGTTTGTTGTGCAGAAAAGAATTCTTTTGTAAGCCCTGATGGGGTGGCCTTTATGCAGTCTGTAAACATTTTTTATCACCCACAACAGGGCATGTTTTGTTTGGAGCTATCAAAGGCTATGTGGGGAGGTACAAAACTTGTAGATGATTTGGTGTGAAGACCGAATAAGGAGGCACCATATCAGGCCAAGCACATCTTTCCTACCGACCTCCACATCTTGGCATCAACTTCCCAATGGACTCTCAAATGGGCTTTGACTCAGTCAAAACCATTTAGCTCGCCAATAAACACTTAGGAACAATTATTGTAACTGATTTTTATGCTCACCATACTTGTAACATATAAAGTTAGCATATAAAGTCAACCTCTAATGCTAACATATAAAGTTACACATTGTATTTTCCTGTCAAAGACAAAGGGTGAGACTCGGGTTGGAAGGAGGCCAATTCCCCATCACGATCGAACCCTTTCTATTCTTCTTTTTACCCTAATTCCAACAAGTGGTTGGAAGGGCATATTCACCTCTCTGATAGGTTTATTTTTTTCTAATTACATGTAGTTAATTAAATTAGGCCATTTTTGCAAGAAATTAATTGTTTAATAACTTTTGCTAGATAGCTTAAAATTAAGTATCCCTTTTTTTGAAAAGTGAATGGTTTTTCATTCTCCATGCATTGGTCAAATTTATTTTGTAAAATGCACTAAGTTATAAAGTGCCAAAATCGGGGGGGTCTCTCCTTCAACAATTTTTGGGGGGCTTTCTGCATTTGATCTTTTGCACATTTAGAGCATGTCTACATGTTGCATAGTCAAGTGTACATATTGTGGGAGTGCTCAACATGTGGATGAATTTTGTCCTCATTTCTTTCACACTGTCTTTACACTACTTTGTAAGACTGCAAAACAACCTACTACTATTGTCTTTCCAGATCCGCCACTTTGGGATGTATATCTACTTTACATTTCATGTCTTTTCATAGAATCCCATATTTTTGATTTGGATGACACATTCATCTTCTTTTCAATGTCAGCTTCATTGAACTTGCATCAACCTTGTCTTCTTCAAATATTCTTGCTCATGCCTTGCCTACTTCAGCTTCTATAGTTATAGTATTAGATTCTTTTGGTTGTAGTTATCATCATCTATCTATTATCCCTATCATCCTTGTTCTTGAATCTTCATCACACCTCAACTTTTGCTTGGAGATCATTGAGCATTCTACAAAGACATTATGGGAATCATCTATGTCTTTGGATCTTGTGCATAATTCAAAGACCTTTATACTTCTTTTTGTATGTTCCTCTCTAGAATGGAAAGATTATTTGCACACTTTTGTAGTTTTCCTTCTTCCTAAGGGGAGAAATGTTGTTCAACATTGATGGATTCTCTTTGGCATACTTCATCGAGCATCTATGCGTACTACAATATATCTTATGGGGGGATTCCAAGTCTTCTCTTTGTATCTCCTATTTTAGGGAAATTTATTGTACACATGTGACAAAAGTTGTCCTAGGAGGATCATGATACAAGTCCTTCTTCTTCACTTGTTTTCTTTCTAATGCATTGTGTTTCTCTTTTTCGAGAGAGTTTTTTACCACATGGTTTTTCTCCTTTACTCCACCTTATGAGAGACTTTTGTACATGGGTACCTTATCTGGCTAGTAGTCGGGACCCATTTCTTCATACCCATCTAAGCTATGCTTAACGGGGGGTGTTAGTGTATTCTACTCTAGTTAGGCTAACTTAAGCCTAGTTAGGTGTTGGAATTGACTGTTGACTTATTCCCCATGAGGTATCAAGGTTGTTGAGGTGTCTTGAGAGGTGTCAAATCCCTCTTGACACCTCTCCCTTGCATAGAGGAGAGCAACTCGCCACCATGGCAGAATGAGGGGTCCTCTCCTCAATCCATGGCATGTGTGCCTATTCTTATGGCATGTGGTTGCTGATCTTCATGCTTTATATTGAGGGTTTGAACTCATTATTATTGGGTCAGCTAAATACAATTTTATGCATTGTCCATGTGCTTGTTTCTTATCTCCTAGATCTTCCTAGTTTCTAATATTTTGATTAGATTAAAACTGGAAGCGCCAATACCCATTACAAAACAGCCATAAAGGAAGACAGGGAACTCACAAGAAGTGAGAAACCATGAAAAACTAAAATATAAACTTAAGCTTAAACAATTTGATCAGCCAAAAAAACATAGAAAGCATACAAATATTATTGTTATTGTTATTATTTTGTGACATTTTTATAAATTTTGCATTTATTTAGTTACAATTGAAAGATATAAGTTTATTGCATATCAAAGAGATTTTATTAAAATGAAAAAATAATAATTTTTGCACAACAAAATATTTATAATAAGAATGATTCCCTAAAATTTCAAAAATCAATTAAAAAAACCTCATCTTCAAAAATGAGTTCTGAATATTCTAAACACCTTAATTGGACACATTGAAATCTAAAATTTTGATCTACACTTTAATAAGAAAACTGATATGAAATTCAAAGGCACAGTTTTCATCAAGCACCATGGCCACGAAGAGCCTCTATTACTCCATTTTGACTTGAGACTTGTGTACTCTCTTAAAAAATTAAATAATTCAATTATTATTGTGTCCATAACAATTTTATATTCCATCTAATCTATAAACTGGTAAATAAGAAATCCCCATGTGATACCAGCTCTATTAAAAGTGCTCTCACCGTGATTCCGAGTTCAATGGCTCTTTCGATCTTCTTTTCATCCATATCTTGTGCCCACTGCTCTGTGCGTCGTAGTATCACATCCCGAGCTTCTAACAGACCGGAAATAATGACATGGCCCACTAACGTGCGTAGCATTTCACTGAACTCGTCCAGGTTGTAATAAGGCCATTCAAGAGCTGTGATAAAGATATCGGACGCTTCTTCATCACGTCGTTGCAACTGGCCCCTGAGGTTTGTAAGCAATTCGACTACTCTCCCCCGCTCTTCTTCTGTAAGCTCCCGCACTCCTCCAGGTCGATTTTGTTCAGGTGTGCCCGAGCCCTTCTGAAACGTTTTAGTCAGCTTGTCCATATCTCTTTCGCATTTTATAGTTTGCTCGAAGACTCTGAAATTGAATGTACCAAAGATGCTGAGGGGGTCCACAACTATGTTATCTGGATAGTCCACAAACTCAAGCAAATCCTTTGTCTCCCTGTATGCTGCCAACGCATCATCCATATTCACACCTATCTGTAGATCAGAGATATCACCGCATATTTTGGATATTGTTGTCATCCAACTCTTCTCGATGCACTGCAGACGCTGATTTTGAGCAAATTTAGCGTTCCCCATTATTGAAAGCAATCTTGGATATCTATCACTAATTTTACTACCTTCATCTTTGCTTTCCTCTATTCTATCAAATGGTTTTTTATTGACTAGCCAGAAAATGCCCTTTAAATTCTCTACTTTGAACTCTATCTCTTCAAATATTGAGCTGTATCTCTCATTTTCACCATTTGATAAATCAGACTTGTTGAGACGCTGAACTACCTTGCTGCCGAAAACCAGAGCCGAGAAGCGCCAACAGATGAAGCAGAACAAGTACAGTAAAATGATTGGTAAAATCAAAACACACGAAAGGAGCAGTACAGGGCAGGGGACGGAACTGAAAATTCTCCTGCATCTAAAATTCGGATCTAGGATTAAAAATGTCAGCCTAGAGGATAACCGGTACCGGTACACTACAGCGGCAACAGGCACTAGTAAGATACGTGCCATATAGATGAATATATCTTTCTTGATTGAAGTTGCACAATAAAGTGCCGCCTTGAACCATCTGCAGACCATAAGGATCCATCCCACTAAAATGAAAGTGCACTGAAGATAAAATGCCAAATTACCTCCTCCGTTATTATGATGAAGAAGAGATGAACGACATGCCACTTTAGCCGCCATGACGACAACACAAATTGTGACAATCATTCCCGCACCTGGACTGAACAATGAGCTGCAAATAAAGTACAATGTCTTCCATGCACGAGCTACAATCCACGCGGTCTTCATCTTTTTGCTAAAACTCTCCCACACATCTTCACTATGGCCTTCATTTTCCTCAACTTTAGCGAATATTCTGGTAACTGCGGGACTGACAAAATCCCGCATTAACGTACCAGACAAAATGACTGCCCCTAACAAAAGAAGGAGAGACAAGGCTCCGAGTACGAAAAGCCCACCGGATGACACGAACCACGGGCCCGCTTCCTTTCGGACATTAGAGTTACTAGCATTCTGCAATGCATAAATTTCTGTGGCGATGTGAAACGACAGAGTTATAAACAAAGCAGCAACGTTGGTCCATCTCCCTTCGGTGCCCGCCATGGCCATCCCAGGCAGAAGGCATCCCACAAAAACACACATTGTAAGTCTCGCAGCATCCATTTTTAGTTGGTTATCAACTAACATTTCTAAGCCCTGGTTTTTGGACGGGCCAAAAATACTCACTTTCTCAATATTAACAAAACCCAAAATCTGTATAGTAAGAGCACTTAGAACGAATAGATTGCTTGGGATCCATGAACTACGTAAAACTATGACATAGTTCCTGGCTACATCCAGAAGAATGTCCCATAGCATACATGCTATAAGCGCACAAGTGGCAAGAACCATCTTCCAGTCATCCAGATCATAAGCCATTTGCAAACTCAATGCTCAGAAAAATGATATAGTTAAAGGAGGAACGCAACAGAATTGGATGTCTGCATTCAAATGATTTAATGCATATAAATACTATCAGGTCTACGAAATATTCTAATTTAAGTTCCCCATTAAATTGCTCCTCTCTTTTAACTTGGAACCCAATTCTTTTCATAGGGACACGGTATATTACGTCCCATCTTCAAGCAGCAGAGTGGACATCGTAACAGCTCCGTTTATTTTTTCGACGGGAATGCCTCTTTTAAAAGTTAATCTGGGCCATGCTGATTGATTCCCATTACGGCGTTGATTTATCGTACATTTCTCCATAGTAATACGGTAAGGACTAATTAGTGTCCTCTCTTTTTTCTTTTACTGTGTATAATTTATTTGTATCTGGTTTTTATTGTGTATATTTATTTGCATTAACGTTTTAGATCACACTCCATGATCTATCATTACAATGAGAAAAAGAGCTGAGAGATTAAAAATAAAAAGAAAAAGAAAAAGAAAATTCCTACTGGTACACTTGACATATGGGGTCTTCACGTAAAGAAAGCAAATACAAGAATAAAGAAAAAATAAGGGTAAGCCTAGTCTTTATTCTTCATTTGGATGATAAGTCATTATGGGGCCTTCACATTTAATTAAAAGTAGGCCTACATTTATTCTCCCCTTGGATGATTAGTCATTATGAGGCCTTCACATTTAATTAAAAGTAGGCCTACCTTTATTCTCCCCTTGGATGATAAGCCATTGGTTAAAAAGGAGAGTAAAATTTATAATACCTTCGATTCTTTCTTTTCTTTTCAAAGTAATATAGCTTTTCATTTTTTACTCATCTAAAATGTCTATAATATTATGCATATGATTGTACTGCATGGTACTATTAATTAAATAAATGAAGTGACAAAAGTGTAAATCACTTCAAATTAACTATATATTTATGTTTTAAATTTATAATGTCTTCAATTCTTACTTCTTTAAAAGTAATATGACTCTTCATTCTTTAATTATCTAAAATGTATAGAATATTATTCATATGATTGTATTGTATTGTGTGGTGGAATGACAAGAGTGTAAATCAATTTAAATTAAATATATATTTATCTTTTAAATTTATAATTTCCTCAATTCTTACTTTTTAAAAAATAATGACTCTTCATTCTTTAATCATCTAAAATGCATAGAATATTATTCATATGATTGTACTATGTGGTACTATTAATAAAAATAAATGTAAGTTTAATAAAATTAAATGTACATAAGTTTAATTAATGTGTATAAAATTAAATGTAATTTTTTTAATTGTTGTATTTTAGTTTTGAATTTTGTATTTTGTGTTTTTTTTTATTAATAACATTTTTGTTTTATATGTTTGTTGTTAAATATTTGAAAATAAAATAAATTGGAATAAATATTTATTGTTTGGTGTTACTTTTTTCAAAAAAATTAAAGTTGAATACATTTGAATATTTATATAATGAACTCATTCATTGGGAGAAGAAAGTAGTTTATAAATTGTTTGTTATACACATAACTATGACTAATAAAGTTGAAGTTGAGTTTGTTCTTTAGAATACATATTTACTAAACATTAAATAATCAAATGACAAATAATTTATTACTTAAAATAATTGTTAAATTGATTCTAGTTGATTTTGAATTTGATAGTGAAAAATAAGTTAAATATACCATTAATACAATAAATATATTATATTCTAATTTAATATTAATATATTTTAAAATATTCTTATATTTATTAATATAGTCATTTACTATTATATTAATTATATTAATAGTAATAATATAATAATATTAATATTATAATTAATATAGTAGTCAATTAAGATAGTTTATTGGTGTCTGCAACTCTAGGACTTGAGCTAGGGCATCTGAGCTTGAGCTCGTGAGCAACTCTCTTTTGTTCCTACGTGGCTAGGGTGGGATTTGTTGGCCACTTCGAGGGGGGGCTATTCCTTTTCTAGTGTGGGTGTTTCTGTAGGGTGTTCGTGGCCAGATCTCTGGCTTGGTCCGCATTTTTGTGTTCCCGGGGATTCCTTGGCACGCTATGCTGTGGTGTGCATCCGCTCTTGGGGCTTCGGTAGTGGTGAATGCTCGTGCATTCTTGGATTTCGTTGCTGGGGAATCAACCTTTTAGGGGTGTGTAGAGGGAGAGGGGTAGTTGTTACCTCTGATTCTGAGTGGTAGTGTGGTGTGGCATGTGGGTGGTGAGAGGTGGTCTATTTGGTGGAAGGGTTGGTGTTCGGCCTTGCATATCTCTGGCTCTGCTACCTCAATGTCTCTGGGGGAGACTTCGCTGGGCCCTTCAGGCATGGACTTTCATTCTGCAATTGGCTCAAAGTCACCGTTGCATGCAACAAAAGTTATTGACAATAGCCTTTTCTTTCAGGATTCGGTTGATGGTAGTGTTCGTATGTCAGGGGGATCTCGTATCACCAAAGTTAATGGATTTCTTGAGCGGTGCAAAGAGAGAACCAAGCTGGTCATTCCACCTGAGATGATAGCTGAAGATATTAAATATTATTCTAGGCATTCCTTATATTGCAGATTTTTGGGGATGAGGGTTTCTTCAATTTTTGGTGTCTTGGGCCCGTAAAACTATCACATAGTTCCTGGCTACATCCAGAAGAATGTCCCATAGCATACATGCTAAAAGCGCACAAGTGGCAAGAACCATCTTCCAGTCATCCAGATCATAAGCCATTTGCAAACTCAATGCTCAGAAAAATGATATAATTAAAGGAGGAACGCAACAGAATTGGATGTCTGCATTCAAATGATTTAATGCATATAAATACTATCAGGTCTACGAAATATTCTAATTTAAGTTCCCCATTAAATTGCTCCTCTCTTTTAACTTGGAACCCAATTCTTTTCATAGGGACACGGTATATTACGTCTCATCTTCAAGCAGCAGTGTAGACATCGTAACAGCTCCATTTATTTTTTCGATGGGAATGCCTCTTTTAAAAGTTAATCTGGGCCATGCTGATTGATTCCCATTACGGCGTTGATTTATCGTACATTTCTCCATAGTAATACGGTAAGGACTAATTAGTGTCCTCTCTTTTTTCTTTTACTGTGTATAATTTATTTGTATCTGGTTTTTATTGTGTATATTTATTTGCATTAACGATTTAGATCACACTCCATGATCTATCATTACAATGAGAAAAAGAGCTGAGAGATTAAAAATAAAAAGAAAAAGAAAAAGAAAATTCCTACTGGTACACTTGACATATGGGGTCTTCACGTAAAGAAAGCAAATACAAGAATAAAGAAAAAATAAGGGTAAGCCTAGTCTTTATTCTTCATTTAGATGATAAGTCATTATGGGGCCTTCACATTTAATTAAAAGTAGGCCTACATTTATTCTCCCCTTGGATGATTAGTCATTATGGGGCCTTCACATTTAATTAAAAGTAGGCCTACCTTTATTCTCCCCTTGGATGATAAGCCATTGGTTAAAAAGGAGAGTAAAATTTATAATGCCTTCGATTCTTTCTTTTCTTTTCAAAGTAATATGGCTTTTCATTTTTTACTCATCTAAAATGTCTATAATATTAAGCATATGATTGTACTACATGGTACTATTAATTAAATAAATGAAGTGACAAAAGTGTAAATCACTTCAAATTAACTATATATTTATGTTTTAAATTTATAATGTCTTCAATTCTTACTTCTTTAAAAGTAATATGACTCTTCATTCTTTAATTATCTGAAATGTATAGAATATTATTCATATGATTGTATTGTATTGTGTGGTGGAATGACAAGAGTGTAAATCAATTTAAATTAAATATATATTTATCTTTTAAATTTATAATTTCCTCAATTCTTACTTTTTAAAAAATAATGACTCTTCATTCTTTAATCATCTAAAATGCATAGAATATTATTCATATGACTGTACTATGTGGTACTATTAATAAAAATAAATGTAAGTTTAATAAAAATAAATGTACATAAGTTTAATTAATGTGTATCAAATTAAATGTAATTTTTTTTAATTGTTGTATTTTAGTTTTGAATTTTGTATTTTGTGTTTTTTTTTATTAATAACATTGTTTTTTTTATATGTTCGTTGTTAAATATTTGAAAATAAAATAAATTGGAATAAATATTTATTGTTTGGTGTTACTTTTTTCAAAAAAGTTAAAGTTGAATACATTTGAATATTTATATAATGAACTCATTCACTGAGAGAAGAAAGTAGTTTATAAATTGTTTGTAATACACATAACTACGACTAATAAAGTTGAAGTTGAGTTAGTTCTTTAGAATACATATTTACTAAACATTAAATAATCAAATGACAAATAATTTATTATTAAAAATAATTGTTAAATTGATTCTAGTTGATTTTGAATTTGATAGTGAAAAATAAGTTAAATATACCATTAATACAATAAATATATTATATTCTAATTTAATATTAATATATTTTAAAATATTCTTATATTTATTAATATAGTCATTTACTATTATATTAATTATATTAATAGTAATAATATAATAATATTAATATTATAATTAATATAGTAGTCAATTAAGATAGTTTATTGGTGTCTGCAACTCTAGGACTTGAGCTAGGGCATCTGAGCTTGAGCTCGTGAGCAACTCTCTTTTGTTCCTGCATGGCTAGGGTGGGATTTGTTGGCCGCTTCGAGGGGGGGCTATTCCTTTTCTAGTGTGGGTGTTTCTGCAGGGTGTTCGTGGCTAGATATCTGGCTTGGTCTACGTTTTTGTGTTCCCGGGGATTCCTTGGCACGCTGTGCTGTGGTGTGCATCCGCTCTTGAGGCTTCGGCAGTGGTGCATGCCCGTGCATGCTTGGATTTCGTTGCTGGGGAATCAACCTTTTAGGGGTGTGTAGAGGGAGAGGGGTAGTTGTTACCTCTGATTCTGAGTGGTAGTGTGGTGTGGCATGTGGGTGGTGCGGGGTGGTCTATTTGGTGGAAGGGTTGGTGTTCGGCCTTGCATTGTCATCTCTGGCTCTGCTACCTCAATGTCTCTGGGGGAGACTTCACTGGGCCCTTCAGGCATGGACTTTCGTTCTGCAATTGCCTCAAAGTCACCGTTGCATGCAACAAAAGTTATTGACAATAGCCTTTTCTTTCAGGATTCGGTTGATGGCAGTGTTCGTATGTCAGGGGGATCTCATATTACCAAAGTTAATGGATTTCTTGAGCGGTGCAAAGAGAGACCCAAGCTGGTCATTCCACCTGAGATGATAGCTGAAGATATTGAATATTATTCTAGGCATTCCTTATATTGCAGATTTTTGGGGATGAGGGTTTCTCTTCAATTTTTGGTGTCTTGGGCCCGTAAAACTATCACATAGTTCCTAGCTACATCCAGAAGAATGTCCCATAGCATACATGCTATAAGCGCACAAGTGGCAAGAACCATCTTCCAGTCATCCAGATCATAAGCCATTTGCAAACTCAATGCTCAGAAAAATGATATAATTAAAGGAGGAACGCAACAGAATTGGATGTCTGCATTCAAATGATTTAATGCATATAAATACTATCAGGTCTACGAAATATTCTAATTTAAGTTCCCCATTAAATTGCTCCTCTCTTTTAACTTGGAACCCAATTCTTTTCATAGGGACACGGTATATTACGTCCCATCTTCAAGCAGCAGAGCGGACATCGTAACAGCTCTGTTTATTTTTTCGACGGGAATGCCTCTTTTAAAAGTTAATCTGGGCCATGCTGGTTGATTCCCATTACGGTGCTGATTTATCGTACATTTCTCCATAGTAATACGGTAAGGACTAATTAGTGTCCTCTCTTTTTTTTCTTTTACTGTGTATAATTTATTTGTATCTGGTTTTTATTGTGTATATTTATTTGTATTAACGTTTCAGATCACACTTCATGATTTATCATCAGAATGAGAAAAAGAGCTGAGAGATTAAAAAGAAAAAAGAAAAAGAAAATTTGTACTGGTACACTTGACATATGGGGTCTTCACATAAAGAAAGCAAATACAAGAATAAAGAAAAAATAAGGGCAAGCCTAGTCTTTATTCTTCATTTGGATGATAAGTCATTATGGGGCCTTCACATTTAATTAAAAGTAGGCCTACATTTATTCTCCCCTTGGATGATTAGTCATTATGGGGCCTTCACATTTAATTAAAAGTAGGCCTACCTTTATTCTCCCCTTGGATGATAAGCCATTGGTTAAAAAGGAGAGTAAAATTTATAATGCCTTCGATTCTTTCTTTTCTTTTCAAAGTAATATGGCTTTTCATTTTTTACTCATCTAAAATGTCTATAATATTATGCATATGAGTGTACTGCATGGTACTATTAATTAAATAAATGAAGTTACAAAAGTGTAAATCACTTCAAATTAACTATATATTTATGTTTTAAATTTATAATGTCTTCAATTCTTACTTCTTTAAAAGTAATATGACTCTTCATTCTTTAATTATCTAAAATGTATAGAATATTATAAATATGATTGTATTGTATTGTGTGGTGGAATGACAAGAGTGTAAATCAATTTAAATTAAATATATATTTATCTTTTAAATTTATAATTTCCTCAATTCTTACTTTTTAAAAAATAATGACTCTTCATTCTTTAATCATCTAAAATGCATAGAATATTATTCATATTACTGTACTATGTGGTACTATTAATAAAAATAAATGTAAGTTTAATAAAAATAAATGTACATAAGTTTAATTAATGTGTATAAAATTAAATGTAATTTTTTTTAATTGTTGTATTTTAGTTTTGAATTTTGTATTTTGTGTTTTTTTTATTAATAACATTGGATTTTTTATATGTTTGTTGTTAAATATTTGAAAATAAAATAAATTGGAATAAATATTTATTGCTTGGTGTTACTTTTTTCAAACAAGTTAAAGTTGAATACATTTGAATATTTATATAATGAACTCATTCATTGGGAGAAGAAAGTAGTTTATAAATTGTTTGTTATACACATAACTATGACTAATAAAGTTGAAGTTGAGTTTGTTCTTTAGAATACATATTTACTAAACATTAAATAATCAAATGACAAATAATTTATTACTTAAAATAATTGTTAAATTGATTCTAGTTGATTTTGAATTTGATAGTGAAAAATAAGTTAAATATACCATTAATACAATAAATATATTATATTCTAATTTAATATTAATATATTTTAAAATATTCTTATATTTATTAATATAGTCATTTACTATTATATTAATTATATTAATAGTAATAATATAATAATATTAATATTATAATTAATATAGTAGTCAATTAAGATAGTTTATTGGTGTCTGCAACTCTAGGACTTGAGCTAGGGCATCTGAGCTTGAGCTCGTGAGCAACTCTCTTTTGTTCCTACGTGGCTAGGGTGGGATTTGTTGGCCACTTCGAGGGGGGGCTATTCCTTTTCTAGTGTGGGTGTTTCTGTAGGGTGTTCGTGGCCAGATCTCTGGCTTGGTCCGCATTTTTGTGTTCCCGGGGATTCCTTGGCACGCTATGCTGTGGTGTGCATCCGCTCTTGGGGCTTCGGTAGTGGTGAATGCTCGTGCATTCTTGGATTTCGTTGCTGGGGAATCAACCTTTTAGGGGTGTGTAGAGGGAGAGGGGTAGTTGTTACCTCTGATTCTGAGTGGTAGTGTGGTGTGGCATGTGGGTGGTGAGAGGTGGTCTATTTGGTGGAAGGGTTGGTGTTCGGCCTTGCATATCTCTGGCTCTGCTACCTCAATGTCTCTGGGGGAGACTTCGCTGGGCCCTTCAGGCATGGACTTTCATTCTGCAATTGGCTCAAAGTCACCGTTGCATGCAACAAAAGTTATTGACAATAGCCTTTTCTTTCAGGATTCGGTTGATGGTAGTGTTCGTATGTCAGGGGGATCTCGTATCACCAAAGTTAATGGATTTCTTGAGCGGTGCAAAGAGAGACCCAAGCTGGTCATTCCACCTGAGATGATAGCTGAAGATATTGAATATTATTCTAGGCATTCCTTATATTGCAGATTTTTGGGGATGAGGGTATCTCTTCAATTTTTGGTGTCTTGGGCCCGACGAACTAGGTCATCAGAGGGTGATATGGATATTATGTTGTTGGCTAACACTTACTTCATGGTCACTTTTGATTGCATGGCTAATCGAAATAGGGTCTTTGAGGGTGGTCCCTATTTTTATAACCAAGTGGCGTTGTATATCAAGCCCTAGCATGCGGGTTTCAATCCTTCAGAGGAGCTATCGAATCGTGTTCCAGTTTGGGTCCAGCTTCCTTGACTTCCAGTGGAATGTTGTTGTGATGATGTTCTGCAGTTGATAGCGTCTTTGCTTGGAAAACCAGTCGGCTTCTCGCAACAAACTCTGGATAGAAAGGTAATGACTTATGCCCGTATCTGTTTTGAAATTGATTTGAGAAAACCCTTGCCAAATTATGTGGATATGTGTGTGAGTTCTTACTCTTGGGTACAGTATTTGGATTATGAGACTCTCCCTTTCGAATGACATCTTTTTCATGAATATGGTCACTTGTTGCGATGTTGTCCAAATGCTAGGCCTGTGGAGCCCCCATCTTCTCAACCTCCACACAACCCACCTATGGCTGATAGGGGGAAGAATCCTATCCCTAGAGATGGGGTTGATGCAAATGGTTACGTCCCTATCAGGGATCACAATAGGAATAGGGGTCAGAAGAGGACCTTGAAGGAGAGACAAGATGAGGATACTTTTAACAGATTTGAGGTGTTAGATGATCTTAGCTAGTAGGAAGTGAATCCAGGTTTGGTAAACCTTGATCAGGAATCTTTGAGTACAAGCTAGCTAGGTCTCCTTTCTGAGGCTACTTAGGATGCATAGGATGTTAGAGTTTCTCAGATGGTCATGGATCTTCACATGGGTGTTCTAGTGGAATCAGTTCCTATAGCTGAGTTGAAGAAGGATGGTGAGGATGGGTCTCCTCTACTTTTGAATGTTGGTATTGATATTGGGAGGAGTTTCAAGTCTCCCTTTCCTTTGGGTCTTCATCAAAAGGACTCAAAAAAAGGGGTGGGAGAGAAATCTTCCAAGCTTGGTCGTAAGAAAGATTTGGAAAAGATTAAGTTAACAGGGGAAAATTTGGTGGAGTCAAGGTCGGTCAAGACCCTAGATTCTCATTTCTTGAATTCCCTAAAATGATTGTTTTATCATGGAATGTGAGGGGCTTGAACAGCGGCCCTCGACAAAAAGTTGTTTGCGATTTGATTAGAAGTAATTCTCCTAATGTTCTTTTCCTGTAGGAGACTAAGTTATCGATTGAGGGTATGTTAGGTATGATTCCCAAGTTATGGGTGAGTGGTGAGTGCCAGTGCATTGGTTCCACTGGTTCGACTGGGGGCGTGGCCTATTTTTGGAACCCTCTGAAGGTCCACTGTCTCTGGTGGATATCCTTTAAGTCTTCCATTTCTATGGTGGCCTCTTGGTTTGAAATGGGAGAGTCTATTCTTTTCTCTAATATTTATGCTCTTGTGGATCTTCTTGGCAAGCAGTTGCTATGATCTCATATTAGTTATGTGTGTGGCATGGTTCCTCTTCATCCATGGATTATGGCTGGTGACTTCAATGCCATTGCTAAGTTGACTGAGAAGCGGGGAGGTAATGTAAGGTTGGATCCCTTGGCACTACTTCTTCAAGACAACATCTCTGCTTTGAATTTGGTTGAAATCAAGCCCAGTAATGGTTGGTTTACTTAGAATAATTAGAGGACGGGAGATAGTTGCATTACAGAAAGGCTGGATCGCTTCCTGGTTTCTTGCTATTAGATTGGTGGCTTGTGGTCTTCTGGTTGTGAAATCTTGGATTGGAGGGGCCTAGATCATTGGCCTATCAAGCTTGCCATTTCTTTTTCTCGTGTGCCTCGCTCTCCTTCCTTCAAGTTTCAGCTCATGTGGCTGCAAGACCCATCTTTACATGTCCATGTGGCTGATTGGTGGAAGCTTGGCAGACTGACATTTGGTATGGCGATGTATACTTTTGCTAAATTTCTTCAATTTACCAAATATCAGCTCAAACGTTGGAATAGATAGTGTTTTGGAAACATTTTCCATGATAAGGCTCATGCTCAAGCTGAATTGAATGGTATCATTAGGGTGATTAGGGAAGAGGGAGTGATGGTTGACTTGCTCCAGGATGAGGCTAGGGCTCTAAAGATGTTGGAGGAGTGTGAGTTGAGAGAGGAAGTCTTTTGGAAATAGAAGGCCAGAATTGAGTGGCTTCAGGAAGGAGATAAAAATACTATTTTCTTCTTTAACTCAGTGAAAGCTAGGAGGGAGGGTAATTATATTTCAGTTCTAGTTAATGAAAGAGGGGAGCAACTCTCCTCTTCTCAAAAATTTTTGAATGAAGTTGTTTAGTATTTTGAATCTTTATTTAGGGAGGATGGACATGGTGGTTCTGTTGAGGAGGTACAAGTTGTTTCCTATATTCCTTCTTTGGTCACAAGGGAAATAAATGAGAATCTCATGGGGGACATTTCTTTGGAAGAATTGGAGGAGACTGTGTTTCAGATGAAGAAAGGGAAGGCTCCTGGACCTAATGGTTTCCTGATTGAATTCTTTCAAGAATTTTGGGATATTATTAAGTTGGATCTATTGGCTGTTGTTTATGAATCTTAGAAGAACAAGTAGATGCTTCGGGCTTTGAATGCTACCTTTCTTGCTCTCATACCTAAATGTGATGGGGTGGATAGGTTAAGTCAATGTAGGCCTATTTCCCTATACAATGTGATCTACAAAATTATCACCAAGTTGATTGCTGAGAGATTAAGAAAGTGGTTGAGAATGTTGATCTCAGAGGAATAAAGTGGCTTTGTGGAAGGTAGGAAAATTTTGGATGGAGTTGTTATAGCTTCGGAAACCATTCACTAAATGACTAGTTCCAAAGATAAGGTGATATTCATGAAGTTAGATATGGCTAAGGCTTATGATCGTGTTCAATAGTCTTTCCTCCAGCAGATGCTTGGTGCTTTTGGTTTTGGAAATGATTAGATTCAGTGGGTTATGAGTTGTGTCACCTCAGTTTCCTTCTCTGTGTTAACTAATGGTGAGAATTATGAGTTGTTTGGAGCTTCTTATGGTTTGAGGCAGGGAGATCCCCGTTCTCCATATTTTTTATTCTTCTTGTGGAAGGTTTGGGGCATTTGATACGAAGGAATGTTGATCTAGGTCTTATTTAGGGGTGGCGGTGGGGAGGCGATCTACTCCTGCAGTCTCATTTATAGTTTGTGGATGACACGACTCTGATGGGCATGGCTACTATTAGGGAAGCTTCCATTTTGCACAAGGTGTTGGATGTGTATCTTGTTGCTTCAGGTTGACAGATTAATGAAGACAAGTCCTCCATTTTCTTCTTTAACACCCTAGTGCCCATTTAGTGGTGGATTGCCCATATCTTGAGATTTCAAATTGTGGGTCTTCCTTTGATCTATCTTGGTATGCCTATTTCTGTGGGTGGGTTGCCTAAGGCTTCTTGGCAGAATATTTTGGATAAATTTTAGGTGAAAGTGAATCACTGGACTCATAGGTGGTTGTCCTTTGCTGGCCAAGTTTAGTTGCTCAAGTCAGTGGTGTAGGCTCTTCCCACCTACAGATGTATGCTTCAAGTGGCCCTGATGGGATTTGTTAAGGATTTAGACTCTTTAGCCAGGCAGTTTCTTTGGGCTGGTAGTTTGGTGTCTTCAAAGTGGAGCCTTGTTAACTAGGATACTATTTGTAGTCTACGTCAGTTCGGTGGCCTTGGGTTAAGGCAGTCATCCTTGACCAGGGAGGCGCTGACGGCTAAAATATATTGGAGATGGTGTGTGGAGCAAGATCAGATTTGGGCTAGGATTTTATCTAATAAATACTTCCCTGGTGTCGCTTGGTAGGATATTCCCCGACTTCCCTTAGAGGGGAGAGGCTCGATGATTTGGAATACGCTTAAGAAAGGTGTGGTACTAGTTAAGGATGGCCTTTTCTGGATTTGCAGAGGGGGGTCAAAGGCTCATTTCTGGTCTGATTCTTGGGATGGTTTTCCTCCTATTACTTCTTAGTACCCTAATCTGTTGACTCTATGCCAAAGGTTTGTCGCAGTTGGTTGGTCTAGGGTGAGTGATTTTATGGCCTTCTTTGAACTAATGACCAACTGGTGTGGGCGAGATGGAAGCATCTTGATGAATGGTCTGATGTTGGTTTAAATGAAGAGTGTGCGGAGCTTCACAATCTCCTTTCTAATAGGTGTTGTAGTTCCCTCCTGGATGGGGATGTCCTCTCTTGGTCTCTTAATCTAAAGGGGGTCTATTTTGTTGCTTCGGGGTATCAGGTGTTGTTATCTCGTAAGCTGGAGGGGATGGAGGTTCCCTGGTGGAAGAGAGTTTGGAACAAGTTTTCTTGGCCAAAGTGTAATTATTTTATTTGGACCTTGGCCCAGAATAGATGTTTGACTTGGGACAACATTCAGAAGTGGGGTTTTTAGGGTCCCTCTATTTGTGTTCTTTGTGGGGAGGGGAGGAGGAGTCCACTCATTTTTTCTGTCGTTGTTCCTTTGCTTCGTAGCCATGGCATTTCTGGTGGTGCGTGTGGAACTATTCATGTGTTCATGCCTCCTCCTTGATTGACTTTTGGAGCAGTTTGGGTAGGCCTCCTTCGATTGCCTCTTTTCTGCAAGATGTGTGGTATGTGGGACCTACTTTCATCCTGTGGAAAATTTGGTTGGAGATGAATCATAGGATTTTCTGTGGTGAGAAGATGGTTTTGCAACAAGTCTAGAAAAGAATTTTGGGTATGATTTAGGAAACGGTGGCTACCAAATGTGATGTTGGGGTGGTGGATAGATTGGAGATTCATGGATCATCTTTGACGGCTACTAGCCTTAGGAAAGGTCGCCACCTGCGGTGGAGGGTTTTTAGGATCGATAGATGGATGCCCCCCCTAGATGGCATTTTGAAGATCAACACGGATGGATCTTCTCAGGGTAATCCTGGGCCTGCTGGGGTTGGGGGGATTGGCAGAGACTCTTTGGGATCAATGGTTTTCTTCTTTTATGTTCATGAGGGGGTGCAACCCATTAATCTTATGGAAGGTTTTACAATCTTATACGCTTTTGAGTGGGCATTTGCTTTGGGCTGGCATAAGGTTGTCTGTGAATCTGATTCCCAAGTCATGATAAATTTGTTGAAGGATCGGAAGGTGTCTGATGTTCACTGGTAGTTGACTAGGTTGGTTCAGCAGATTTTGCAGATTAGCTCTTTGATGGAAATGGTGTCCTTCGTTCACATTCTGAGGGAGTGGAACAGAGCAGCTGATTGTCTAGCTCATTGGGCTTCTGAGCATATAGAGGGTTGGAATGTTTCTGAGTTGGGTCAGGTTTCTTCGGAGCTCCGTCGCGACTTGGAAGGGATTCTTACTACTGATGGAAATGCCAGTACTATTGAATGATGTGGTCTATTGTTCCTTGCTTGGTTCTAGCGATTCTTGGGCATTGGCCTATTGATGCTTTGTAATATTGTTCTCTGATTATTAATAATTTTTTTACCCTTTTATTTTAAAAAAATAAAATAAATTAAGATAGTTTATTAATATATATAAATATATATGGAAGAACCTACAAAATAAAATAACCTATATTATATTGTATACAAATATATAATATAAATTAATATATTACCTACATAATATAGGTTATATATTATCTTATATACCTAGGTTATAATTTTTTTGAAGAATATATATATATATATATATATATATATATAAATTTAAATTAATATAAAAATATACAAAAATCTTATACCATAAAATATTAAAACATAGATAAAGATATTACTTTAATGGAAAGAATAACACAATTTTTATTTATTTTTTAATTTTAATAGTGTGAATCCAAATCCCTATAAAATAGTTAATTGATTTTTATCAAATTTTCTTTAATAAGAAAATAACAGTTACATACATAAAAATGTCATTCTTTAAAAGATGTCAAAATAAATAGCATTTATTTATTTTAGAAAGATTTAATGAAATGATTTTATAAAGCAAAAATGAAAAATCATTCATTAAAAAAATGTTTAATTTGCTTTATTTGCCAATAACACACAAAACCTTTTTAACCAATCATATGCTCAAAAAATAATTTTCCTAATTTATAAAGTTAAATATTTTACAAGTTAATTTACAAATTTGAATTTTATTTTATTTTTTGTTTAAATATTGTTTTTGATTGGTTGAAAACTAATCATTCTTTAATCATCTAAAATGTAGAATGTTATTCATATGATTGTATTGTGTGGTACTATTAATTAAATAAATTGAATGACAAGAGTGTAAATCAATTTAAATTAAATATAGATTTATCTTTTACATTTTTTATTTATAATATGTTGAGAGATATTCTTTTGAGATGTTTATTTCATTATATATGATTAAAAGTACATATTTCTAAAATATTTTTTTAATATATATTAGATTTTTTTAAAAGATAACTATATTAGTTATATAAAAATTAATAAAACCAGAAAACATTTCAATTAAAAGTAAATTATTAAAGTAATTTTTAAAATATTAAAAGTTAAAAATATTTATTTATTTTTAAATTATTTTAAATTTATGACACTAAAAAGTGTTCAATTAGTGAAAGATTTAAAGTATAAAAATATTCTAAAACTGTTTGTTGAAAAAATAAATTATTTATAAAATATTAAAAAAAAACTGAGAAAAATCAAATCTAGAAAGAAGTTAGATATTGCAAAGAGTCAATATTTTTTATATTTATAAAATATAAAAAATAAATTCAAAAAAATAAAATGTAGAATGGAAGTGAGATATTGCAAAGAGTGGGGGATTGAATTTTATTTATGTCAAATAATGGAAAGGATTTGTGAAAAAATGCAATGGTTGCTATTGTTGTAATCTTATAAATGGATAAAAACATGTGTTGTCAATTGATAAAATAATGTTTTCCAATTGATAAAACACATGTGTTTCCAATTCATTAAATCGACTCTAATTTATGGTGAATAAATGTACTTTATTGGTAAAATATTCATAGGTATGATAAAAATAAATATTAGAATAAATTTAGAACCTACAAATATTCTTCTTCAAAATGAAACTATCAACTTATTTTATCTTTGCAAAACAAATAATAGTATTATGCCACAATAATTGATATTTTATAGTTTGTTTATTCCATATTTTATATTAATTAAGACAAGATTATTAGAAAAGGATTGTGTACATTCTTACCATTATAAAGAGTTTAGAATTCATGGTTTACAATTGAGTTTGGACTTGATAGTTAAACAATATCATTTAACAAATAAAAATAAATGAATGCATCTATTTTTTTAAATGTATAATGTCTATATTACATATATTGTTACATATATTCACAAAAAAAGGTTGGTGGAAATAGTCACACCTCATATTCCACTAATCTTTGTTTCTCCTCTTGACTTGAACATTCTCTTTCCATGTGAACAGACATTACCCCCTTCTAATGACAAGGATTCTAGGATCCCCATGGGTCCTCCTCCTCCTTCTATTCATGAATAAGGAGAATATAGCAAATGAAAATGACCTTACAAATTGAAGAAACTTAAGTTTCCTACACATCCTCTACCCGAATGTGAAAGGAGACTTCAACTAGTTTTAAACAAAGGTCTTATACTTTTACCACCTATGAATAGGTTGGTTATTCATCCTAAATATTCTAACATACCATTTTGCAAATATCATCACATTCTTGGTCATCAAACAGAAGAATGTTGGACATTGAAGGACATACTAGATAAGTATCACTTCACTAATACCGATTGTTTCCCCATCATACCTTAAAGCAATCAAATCCCATCATCATGCCATAGTTGTAGAATAATTGATATTTTATAGTTTGTTTATTACATATCTTACATTAATTAAGACAAGATAAGTAGAAAAGGATTGTGTACATTCTTACCATTATAAAGAGTTTAGAATTCCTGGTTTAAAATTGAGTTTGGACTTGATAGTTAAACAATATCATTTAATAAATAAAAATAAATTCATGCATGTATTTTTTTTAATGTATAATGTCTATATTACCATTTATAAAATATTCTTACACATTCACAAAAAAAGGTGGGTGGAAATAGTCACACCTCATATTCTAAATGGCGCATCACAATAACAAGAACATTACATAAATTTTCTATGTGGTAAGAGCAAGAGCATTAAAAGGAGGATGTATGTCTTAGTCATCTAGTTTACCCCATACATCATTAGACTTTGAACTATCCATAGGTGAGTTACAAAAATATTTAATATTATCATATTTTTTAATCTTTAGTAACATCATGAACATGAGAAATAACATGGTCCAACCATCAAAACTTGCTAGATTCTAACCAACTAGAAATCCCATGACCAAACATTAAGTGAGAGCCAAAACCACAAGTAGTGGGCCACAAATATCCTCATTTAGCACGATATTTTCTCATAGGATGTAAAGAGGCTTGAGAATAAGCATCTTGACTACATTAGAATATTGAATTTATGCCCTCAACTAGAGGTAGGAGTCAAAGGGACTTTGACATTAGTACACAAGGCATTCCCTCAATGATTAGCAACACTTAGAGATGAGAAAATATAAGTGTAACTTTGTTGTATTATACCTAAATCTACAAAAGAACAATATAGAAAATCATGGATTTAGTCTAAACAAAGAAATTAGGATCAACAAAACATCAAGAAAGAAGATAAATAATTTTTCCTTCCAAATACTATAAAAATATCCACCCTAAAAATTATGTTAAATTTATGTATGTTTAGTGAAGGGAAATATTGGCGGGCATCTCAAAAAGAAACATTTGAGATTAACAGTGCCTTTAACATCCTTATTATGCTAGATTACCTCAAAGACACATACTACTATGCAATAAAGCAGAATTAGACATAGCTCATTTCCCACATGAATCCTTTTGGGAGAAACTCATGCTTAACCAGTTTTAACAACACCATCAATAGATTCAACAAACAAAACCAACAACCATGAAAGATGAAACAAAAGACATGAACACACAAATATACGTGGGGAAAACCCTTTTGAGAATAAAAAACCCACACTCCAAAAGTCCAAATCGCCATTGTATTATTCAGGAACAAACTATAGCTATAATATAATATCAGGTTCACATCCTTTACAGGAGTTTTACATCTTATTCCATTCAAGAGAATATATGGCAGCATAACCCATCATGACTTTCTCTCTCAACAAGAGACATATCACTTGGCTACACAACTGCACAAGTCGATCATTGGCCTCTTGGCCTCACTATCATGCAATTTCTCATCCTTTACCTTCTACAAGATTCATCTCTCTTAGCTACCTAGCCTCTTTGCCTTGCACCCAACCTCTCGACCTATTTGCACTTTGTGACCTTGCCCTGCCCGACTTGATTTATCGATGCTCTATGTCCTCTAATTGTTCAACTACTGCACCCCATTAGGGTTTCCACCTCAAGCCACATGCCATCATCCAACATTCAAACTTGGTCATCGAATAAGCAATCAAACAAATCTCTAGTGTCGAACTTAGGGTTATCCACCTAACACCATGTTGCCCAGTCAAAGAGACATTCATTACTGTCTCACCAAAGTTCACCAAGCACATGGGCCCACATGCCATCTATCCTCCATGTCATCGCCACTTGTTGGCCTTCACACTATCCACCATCATCACCATCCTATCGGGTTCCACCACATTGAATGTCATTGGGCCATTAATGGGACAAAGAACAAGGTCCCACTGATAAAGAACTATTTGGTCGATGTTCACATTACCACTCCATGTAGTCCCCACATCCGTCAACTTCCAAGTTGCTAAATCGCTGAAAATCTAAACTTCAAAACCTCATGTTGGAGGTTGTGAAGATCCCAGAACTTGTGACTCACTGATAACAAGGGGATTGCCTAGCTGCTTAAAACTCAAACTTCCAAACCTCATGTCAGAGGTTGGGAAGTTCTCAAAACCCATGACATGTCGATGATGAAAAAATTCACAAAGTCGCTAAGTTGGGAGATTATGAAGATTTAGAACTGTGCTACTTTAGCTAGGAAAAATTTAAAACCAATGACTTAACTTAGTTCAATGAAGGAGGAAATAGAAAACTACTCCAGGAAGTCAATCAAGCTAGTAAATTTGAGTCACATTTCTCAACATTCTCCCACTTGACAAAGAATTTACTGGCTCCTAAAGAAAACTCAAGAATCTTAAACAATGATTTTGCACTCCAACCAAGACACTTGCAATGACATCCAAGATTTCTACCAACTCATTCAACAGTTCCACCCATCCACCATAGGAAAAGGGAATGGGCTAAAGCATATATGCACTAGGCTCAAGAACATAAGCATTAGATCCTATAGACAACAAAGTGTTCAACACTGCCACCACTCTACTATGCTCATGAGCTATACAGAAGCAACACAACATCAACATCAAATCCCTCAATCATGAACACAACTGTGAATTCATTCCTAGAAACGAGATAGAACATCAGCTAGAACAACAACTAGAAAACTAACTTCTCTCATCCAACTAATCAACCCACACAACTTAAAATAGCACACACAACAAGTGCTAATCCTTCCAATCACACATACCTCCAAGGTATGCACATTAGCAAACTCTATTCCACTTACATATCCAACCCATCAACAACAAATACAAGCTCCAAGTGCCAACTAGTCAAAAAAGACCAAGCACATTGTTGGTTACTTTTCTTGCAACCTTCAACCCTAAGGAGAAACACAATGCCTAAACTAGGGGATACAATGTTTAGGACAAGGAATCTGCACTATCAACAAGTTGAAGACAAGAAAAGCCAATGAACAAGGCTATGAAAGCATTTTGCACTTTGATCTCCACAAGACTCAAGAGGGTGTTCCTAATTGTAGGCCTGAAAGTAAGATAATTTCATTCCAAGCAAAAAATTACAGACATATGAAAGTGGATGGTTCTCAAGTATATGAGTGATGGGTATAGCATATTCTACCAGGTTCAAGAATAATCCCATTTTCACTTAACATTACTAAGAACACATAACTTAGATATCTTCATCTCAAACACAAAGAGGATTAATAGATAAAATTCTCTCAAATTTAGCCTCTATACTCTTTCAAACACCATGAAGATATAGGGAATAGATAATAACTTAAACAACAAGAAAATGAACATCAAAGTAAAAGGGTTTTAATAAGATTTAGATTATTTTTGAAAATGATTTGGGCTTTGTGATAGATCAATTCCTAATCATGACCATGGAGTCAAATATAAAACTACTACAAAAATACTATCAACAAGTTAGTTTCAACCAATGGATTTAAAATATGTTAATGCTTTACATTAACAAATCCACTCATATTGTCATAAAGTTCTACTTAGCAATCCCACTTGTGCACTCTAAATAATAGTTATTTGATCAAACCAAATTAACTCTTTACTTGAAAGAGAACCCTGGCCAAACAACATAATCACAAGAAAGTTGTGATGACAAATTCAAACATCATTGATATATTGAATTCATATAATGAAAAAGGATACAAATCTAGAGACAACTTCATGAACAGTAACCTGTTGCTACACAAATTGGTTAACACTTGCTTATAAAATCTAACTGTTACAATTTACATTCTCTATTTTTGATTCAAACTTAACACTATTCTACCTTACTTTCTAATTCATAATTTTAGAATCCTTTACAAATGAGAGAAGAAGAAACCTAGATATAGAAGAAGGAGAAACCCTAAAACTACATCTGTAGTTGACACATGGATCCATTCTTCTTCATTGATCTATAACTACCTTTGCTTCTTGAAGAATCTTCTATCTGCAGCTTGGTTCATGCATCTTGCATTCACTTGCCCTCTCTAAAAAAAAAATATTCCCTTCATGTTGACCTTCTTCATTATGCCCTTGTTGAAAATATTTGTTTGCCACTTACAAAAGCCCTTCACTCTAAAATCAACCTTGACCATCAAAAATCTTCACCCACTTGTTCTACCCTAAAGTTGAAAATTTATTCCTCCACCATTTTTCCATGTAGCGTGAAAATTGTGCTCTCAGTGAAAAAAAAATTAATCTACTCACTTTTCATAACTTTACATATATTTTCACTTTCCATCACATGAAATATTCTAGCTTTCAAAGCCTTTGAATTATTTTATATGGGGTTGCGAAATTAAAATATTTCACCCGTCCCCCATCCTTTTTCATCCCACATTATTCTTCAACAAAGAATATTATTTCTTTATTTAAAAATGTAGGCCTTTGAATATTTAACTTCAGGCTTATAAAATTTCATACCCATATTCCACTTTTCACTTTACATACTGAAAAACTTAAATATTTCACTACGTCCATTATGCATTTTATACACTAATTTATTCGCCAGTGCCAAAATCCCTTTCCTATGCCCTAAATTTTTACCTCATATTGAAAATATTTTCTTTATCACTTTATCTAGAAATATTTAAATTAATGTTTTTCCCCTTTAAAAATGTCAGGGGCCCACATTGAAGCATCCTTCAATGCCCATTCTCCCATTGCTCTTGATGACGGCAGCACAAACTTTCACGAGCTGCAAGGGGAAATCCTTCCACTAAAGTTTTTTTAAAATAAACTTTATAATGTTTTACAATATTAAAATTTCCCTCAATGAAATTCCTTGGTGAATATTTTAATGCCTCCCACTTTCCCACCAATCCCCGCTTCCCCATGAGCACCTGCTGTCGTCAACTCTTCTCTTCATAGGATAGCGGGGAAATTTAATTTATGCTCTCAACTCCACTTGAACAATGGAAACATTATTATTGTAGATGTTTACAGTAGTCACTCTGCATTTTTATCTTCTTATTTATTTTTCCCAATTCATTCATAGCTGGGTCAGTTTTCAAAAGGAATTTTTGTAGCTAGTGACAACCAAAAATCATCTCAAACATGCTTAAAATCCCTACCCAAGCATTTAGAATGGTCAAGGGGTAGATTTAAAGCATGAGGCAACAAATTTGGACTAAATAGATCCTCCAAAAATGAACTGGAAGACCAAAAACGTGATTGCACCTATACTTGCAACATTTCCTTCCTGAATCCACCCAAAACACCCTAGAGGAACCTCCATGGAGAAGGGAACACTTCAATATTTACTACAATAGAGATTGTAGATAAAAATCTTCCCTTAAGATTCTCCCAACGTTCTCTCTGCTTCCTCATGACTCTCTATTACCGTGAGTAAAAGCCTTCACTGGCTAATAATAAAAATAGTATATAAACTAATTTTTTGCCATCCAATGTTTAAAAAAAGTCATTAAAAAATGTTTTAATCCCCCTTAATGCCTGTTGCAAGTCTATTCTCCTCTCTTCGCTTCCCCGTAAGTAAAAGCTTCCATGGGTGGCAGGGAAGCACTCAAGAAAAACAATTTTATAAAGTTGAACTTTATAAAACTCAAATATTTTTTAATTTTCCCTAATTCCTCCCCTTTTCACGTGCAATCTCACTTTCATAATATTTAAAACATGTCAAATGTTTTAAATATATTACATCAAATCATTAAAGAATAGACAAAAAAATAATTTCAGTTGTAGCCCAAATAGGGAAAATTTACTACAGGAAAATCGGGACACCTAGAGTGGTGAAAATTTGCATAGGGATATTATCAATTATTTAGAGGAAACCCATTTCTTCAATACTTGCATTGCTAAAATATTTCAGGTACCTCCTTTGTAAATTGGCCTACTAGATGTCTTTTTCACAACTGAGATGCATTAAAATAATGCATTAGATGACCTTCGTTTTGATGAAAATGGAGCTAGAGAGGTTTTAGACCAAAATGAGAAATGGGTTTAGAATTTTAAAATTTGACACTTTTTGGAGCACCAATTTTGGCCTTGTTGTAATCAAAAGATATCAAATAACCCATCAAAACACATCCTGGGGGCTTGAAACAGAACAAGCATGCAGAAATTTGAACCAAGAATTTATGCAACAAACATCTTAGAAAATTTCATCTTGAGGTGCAAGATATTAATATCCAAAGTGTCTTAGTCAGACATTTCTATAACTACACCTATTTAAAACCAATTAGGGCTCACCTAGTCACTACTTTGAAAAAATACCAAATCACCAAGCCTGGGAAACTACCACTAGAAACACTAGATCATTTAGGTACATTGAGCATGTGTGCAAGAGGTATTTCCTTCAATCATCATTCATCACAAAATATTAAGGGTCAAACTTGACCTCATTGAAACATTCTAGAAATGCAGGTGTAAAAACAGAACAAACTGCATTTGCTTTTGACCTTGTAAAAATATCAAATCAGATCATGTAGCTCTAAAACTAGACCAAGGAGCATATGAATGTGGGAAGAATGTAGGGCACCAACCCATTTGTCATGAAAATCCACTAGTTCCAAATTATGACCCTCGAAAGTAGGTCACTAGGGCAGATGTTTTAGGGACACTTTTGAGTGTGCAAATAAATGTTTCTCATCATGGGCACTTCATATTTTGCAAATTTGAAGGTGCCATTAGTGGCTCTTTCTAGGAACGTCTATTCCTCAGTGAACAGAGTGCGAATTCAGAATCTTTTGAGAGAGCAAACCAAATGCCTTAACCATTGGGGAACAAAGTCTTTATTTTTTCAACTTTGGGTATGTGCAGAATCATGATGGGCCAAAAAGTGGCAATATGATGGGTATGTGTAGGGTATGTGGCTGATGACTTTTTTTTTACCCAAATTTGATGAAATGAAAAGGTTTTTTAAAGGAGATTCTCAGCTTTCCACCAATATAAATTATGTTTTACTTTGAATTTAATAAATAATTTATTATTCATTTTCTATTTAAATTATGACTAAGGTCCTAATTGATAGGTTGATTGGAAAACATCTATAACTTTCAAACAGTATCATATTTTTTGAATCTAAAACATGTGTCCCATTCTATGCTTCACATACTATAGGATTGAAAGAAAAAAAAAAAGAATTTCATGATGTTTTTACCAAGTTAAGATGGTCAGACATACAAGTTTTTATATTTTGTAAAAGTTGTAACAAAAAATTCATAATTAATTATTTACTTGGAAAAAAATTACAAAAAAATATGTATCACATCGGGACATGAGTCCTTTACTTATATCTAAAAACTTATAAAAAATATTATCATTTTATTGTGGTTAGGGTGGTCAGACAGACACCCGCTTCTTATTTTTTCCTTGAAATTTAAGTACTACTGCATTGAAGTCTCAAATTTTCACCAAATAGATTTTTTTTTAAATAAACCTAGTAGTTTAGAAACTACATTCAATTTTATATAGATTCTATTCTTACATGTTTTTCAAATAATATAGATAACTTATTCAAATTTTTACGTCAAGTTTCCTAACTTTGACTTTTCTAAATTTCTCGCCACTTAACGGCCTATTTTTTCCATAATGATCCTATACATACCCCTTTTTAACCTCATTTGGTGGTGCCAAGCCATCAAATAAAAAGGGAAGTCAATTCTTACCCCTATAAAACACTAATCTATTAAAAGAGATGATCTCATTTAATCCATACTTGCCTCGATCACACCACAATAACATGAGTAACTTCATTCTTGCAAAGGAAAGTGTCAAGCTACCTTTGAATTTAGCTTTACTGTCACATGGAAACTAAATGACATAGGTTGCATCACTGCCACACATTTCATTTTTGATTCTGTGGTAAGTGACAAAATGTGATGATAGTGATCAAGACTATCTGAAAACATAGTCTTATCACCCTTATTAACCCCCTCATAATGATCAAGATTAGAAAAGAATTCATGCCTTAGAAACATTGTGCAGTCCTTTTGTGTGTCAAGCATAGAGTGCCACACATTTGAAAATGTTAGGAATTAATGGTAGTTCTCACATGTATTAATGTGTGAATGAGTTATAGTAGTAACAACTCACATAATTATTGTGGGTGTTAGGTTTGTTAGTATGTTATGTGAGTATTACGAGTTGTTAGAAACAACTTGTATATTTAGGATTTTTTTATAGAAGTTCCCTATAATATAGAATATGGGAATCCTATATATGTAATATCTTATTGGATTAAAAGATGAAGAAGCACGTATAATTTTTCTTTTGATTATTTTGATTCACTATCTCTGCCCATATTCCTAATATGGTAGCAAGGCAGTATTTTTTTTCCACCAAATCAGGTTGATGTTTCCTTTCTTTTCAATTCCATGGCTATCAATATTTTCTGAATTAGGCTTGGAAGATATTGTTGTGATCTATAATATTTGGCCTCCTTGACATGTCTGTTTTTTGTTCTCTCTATCCTCACCAACATAGCACCTTCAACAATTAAGGCCATGTCCCTGGCATTGGAGGGACCATGAATGTCATATAATTGTTGGAGTGGGTTGCTCCTCTGTAATTGCATTTTCTACACCAAACACATAGGAAATTGTCATAGGAAGTGTGATTTGAAAGTGTAACCATCTGATTCTTTATTAGTGAACCATTATTTTTTTGATCTGTGGTGTGATTACCAGGGTGTGATCTGACTATTGGATGACATGTTTTTTCCAAGAAGAGAATAGTTTTGTTGTTTGAGATGCGATTTTATCATTAGATGTATGAATTGCATCTGGGAGGCTATGGATTGGCTGATAGAGGCCTTGTAAGGTGCCTAGATAATCACTGATTATCATGATGAGCCACTAATGTGATGATTACTATAAATGTTGCTATTATGGAGACATTAGCAAGGTTTGTGTTGTAGCCATGAAGGCTGTTGGAGCTAGAGTCATTGTCAGAGAGATTAACTTGATTTGTGCTTTGCAAGCTCTTATGGAAGGAGGAATTAATGAATTCTTAATCAATTAATTTATTCTTTAACAGTTGCTTCCACCCTTTCTACTAGACCAACACTCAAGAATGTAATCTGAAGACAATTATTGGTTGGTTTGATTGTGATTCTTGCAATTGAAAATTTAGGCTTGATGTTATAGTTTATTCTTGGTCTTAGTCTTAGCCATGTTTCTAAGTTATATAGTTATGTATTATTATTGTCTTGTTAATGTTTCTTAGGTAAAGTTATATCATATGTTTAGAATAGGGTCCATTTTCATGAGTCATTAATTGTTGTGTCATCCAAAATATATAAATCAAAATTCAAAAGTGTATTTGGAGTGCATGATCGGTGGAACCTGACACTCCTTGTGAAAATTTGACATCAAGGAAGGGGGATTTATTATTTCCTCACAATTGATGAAATGAGCTTGAAAAGGTGAATTTACTAAATAAGTAGCAACCAAATGGAGGACAGAGGCATCGAACGCTGGAGGACAACCAATGACCTCTTGTTAGTCACCAACAATGGGGTTGCTTATTAGCTATGGTGGCATTTTATTTTCTATTATGTAGTGTGTTTTTTTTTCAACTTTTTTGTTTGGTTTGTGAATGTTGAAAAATGATTGTATTGGAGAGCATATGACTACAGAGGTTCTCTAACTTTCATGATCCTCTAAGTGTCGTACTTCACTGGAAGATGGTTGATTGGTGAATACATTCACTAGCAATAATGACCATGTGCAACAAGATGCATACAACAAGATCTAGACTATAGTATGCAGTATGGTATGATTTTCTTTTCAGTATTCATGTTTGTGTGAATAAATGGAATTTCACATTGTGGGGGGGAATGATAATCAATGTTCCATTCTCATTTTGCACTAAAATGGATAAATTCAAATGCAATTTCTAGTGGTAGTGGTAGTTTTCTATGCTATTTGAGATTGAGTGACAACAATCCATAATAGTGACTACACTTAAGAACATTGTGTTCTTATGGAATGTGATGTGAAACATTTTCTACTATGGGTTTTTTAGCTTTGTGATATGTATGTTGATTTCTTCCCTGATGTACCAGAATAGTGGCAAACAAAAGCACCAATGTAATGCAGTTCATGGATCTTGAAAGGTTTGTGGGAGGATCTAAAAAACCACATGAGGTGGACAGTTGAAGGTTTCCTATTCATGTCAAGGTTTATGGTAAGCCTGTTTAAAATCATGGAAGGAGAGAGACTTTCTTTTGGATCAAGGTCATGAGTCACATAGTTGGATATGCTACAGGGATGGGCATGTTGTAGAGGAGTGTGTGAATGTTCTTCTACCATGTTCACACTAAGGGGGGGTGTTAGGAACTAATGTTAGCTCTCACATGTATTAATGTGTGAATGAATTGTAGTAGTAAAAACTCACATAATTATTGTGTGTGTTAGGTTTGTTAGTATGCTATGTGAGTATTGCAAGTTGTTAAAAAAACTTGTATATTTAGGATTTGTTATAGAAGTTCCCTATAATATAGGATATGGGAATCTTATATATGGAATAGCTTATTGGATGAAAAGATGAAGAAGCATGTATAATTTTTTTTTTTGATTATTTGGCTTCACTATCTCTACCCATATTTCTAATAGAAACTCCTTCAACTGAATTGCATCATGGTCAAGTGCACCATCATCCCAACAATATAGCTTAGTCACATTATTACATGACTCAATATTCTAAAAAAAAGACTTATAAGCATCCTCATGTCTGTTGTCCATACTCAAATCTTAACATTTAGAGAATGTATCAACATCCCAAATAGTGTTTCCTACTTCAAGCTCATAGACAAGATTGTCAGTATTAGTAGTGTTATCACACACAAAATCTTCAAGAGTAGGTTTAGATGACTCAAAATTTACTTCAGCAACAAATTCCTCACAATGATTGTTTAAAACACATTCACTACTGCAAGAAGTATCATACTCAACATTACCCCTTGCTGCATCGACATGACAATTTGAAGCATATTGTTGATGAGGAAAACTATGAGTTGCAAATTCAGAAAAGAGGTCTGCATATGCATCCTTGTGATTGACACAATCACATTCTTCAATTGAAAATTCATCACAGAAAATGCCATTAGTTGTATTAACATTTGTCTCTACATTATCATTGACATGTACTACATCAATGTTGTCCTCACTCAAACATTTAGTAATAACTTCAAAGGAAACAATAAGAAAAGAAGAAGGAAAAGCATCAAACAAGAGAGGAGCTCCTTGTTTATCATTATCAACATATGCATGCTACTCATTATCAACTACTTGAACTGATTCATCCATTGAATCTCTTGCATACATATCTTCTTCCTTGTTCACATTGCTACAATAATCAAAATGGTCATATTCATCATTTTCAAACTGAAAACCATCATTTGTCTCTTCATTGCAGCTACTTGTGAATGATCTATCCAACTAAAATTCATTGCATACTTTGTCATTTTCACTTGATATACCACTATTTTCAAGAGTATTTCCTAGATCAACAAACTCCTTTATCTCATCATGAGTGCTTGCATCAATGCCACACTCAACACTTATAGAACAGGCAGGACCAAAATGTACCATAACACTATTGTCCCCACATATCCTCTTCAAAAATCTTGTTCAATTCATATCTATCATCATGTTCTTGTGAGCCTTAAAAAATGTTATCATCATTTTCCTTTTCTAAACACTTTCTACTTGAAGAAATTAATTCTACCTCTTCATTTTGAGAAGAATCATAGTCACTAGGGCTGCAAATATAATTGTAATGTCTATGATCATCTAGACAAGAATGCATTTTTGCTAGTTGCAAACTTCCCTCTACGATACCATTGTTCTCATCATGGAGACATTAAACTTCAGAATCAACATGATCTTCAACTGTATATTCAAAGTCCATAGATGAGAAAATACTTTCACTATCATCTAGATCATTGTAGCCTTGTTTTGATACATAGAATTAGCTTTCTATTTTTGTATTTCTAGAGGAAATAGGAAAACCTCACACATTTCACCCATTTCATAATGACTATTATGGCTGCAATCTTCATTTGGGTTTATTTCTTCTGTAGGTTGTTCAAAAACAACTTCCTCATCACTAAATGATGCATCATTCTTGTCTTCTACTATACCATCTACATTTATTGGACTAAGTCTTGAAAAAGTACCATCAAATAATTGAGTTAGGAGATTACTTCCATATTTATATATCATTTCCTCAATTACTAAAAGCCATTGATATATGCATTTAATATTAGGGGGCTTCAAGTGAGTTGGCATAGTACTTAGACCTAGCTCACAATTCTCACAAAACAAATCAATGCAAAATAATTCATGAGGTCTTTCTAATTCTAGTATATCAAACAAAAATTTCATTAATCTATCATGAAAGTCATAGATGGTTTCATCCTCCAATCTCTCTATATCACATAATGCATCAATATATGATATGGACTTAACCTTGTTTGTAGCTTTCTCTTCATATTCTTCCCGGGTATGCAAATTTCTTTCTTCAGATAAACATTCATCAATCACTATTGACTCTTCTTCAAAATAATCAAGGAGATGTATTTTGAGCTCATGCAATGAATCTATGGAATGCATTGGTAGATAGGAAAACCAACCTTCAAGATTATTTTCTAAAGTTCTTACAAAAAACTTCATGACAACATCTTCCTCTACTATTTGACAGTCTTCCATTACATCAAGAAAACCTTGTACATGTGATGCTAATTCTGAAAGACCTCCTCTAAACTTAGGCAAGCATTCATTAATTCTTCTTGGGAAAGAATGTGGGTAGCCTTGGATTTTACTAAAATCTAGTGGGTCATATCTCTCACTAATAAACACTTTCCTTTGAGGACATGGTTGTGTTCTAGGCATGATATTACAACTTGTAGAGGGAGAACTAGGAAAAAATTACATATTTGTAAATTGGATTTATTCCCTCTAAAACTAATTTCTTCTCAATATCCTTTTCAAAATATCCTACTTTCTCATTTTCCTTTCTACTAGTATCTTAAAATACTAAATAAGGGACAATATCAACTATAAATTTTGTTGAAAACCTTCATACAAAAATATTACAATACAAAAATACCTGAGAACTGTTGCAACCAACTCTTCTGATTATGTACAAAACTTATGTAGAGTCGCCACCTCTTTGAAAGAGGAAAATATATTCAAGCAGTAGAAAGCTTCTTCCAAGATCTATGTATTTCTGAGTTCTCTCCACAAGCAGAGCATATCACTTCAAGAATACATCAGAAACATTGCAACAATCTCCTTCAAGTATGTTGGTCCTTGGATCATTTTGAACCAAAAATATAGATCAGTAAACTAAATGCTCTTTTCAATTGATTCCCTCACAGAGTCTCCAATCTATGGGTTACTTTTCTTGCAACCTTCAACCCTAAGGATAAATACAATGCCTAAACTAGGGGATACAATGTTTAGGACAAGGAATTTTCACTATCAACAAGTTGAAGACAAGAAAAGCCAACAAAAAAGGCTATGAAATCCTTCCACACTTTGAGCTCCATAGGACTTAGGAGGGTGTTCCTAATTGTAGGCCTGAATGTAAAATAATCCCATACCAAGCAACAAATTATAGACCTATGAAAGTGGCTGGTTCTCAGGTCTATGAGTGATGGGTATAGTATATTCTACCAGGTTCAAGCATAATCCCATTTGCATTGAACATTACTAAGAACACATAACTTAGACATCTTCATCTAAAACATATAGAGGATTAACAGATAAAATTCTCTCAAATTTAGCCTATATACTCTTCCAAACGCCATGAAGATATAGGGAACAGATAATAACTTAAAAAACAAGAAAATGAACATCAAAGTAAAAGGGTTTTAATAAAATTTAAATTGTTTCTAAAATTGATTTGGGCTTTGTGATAGATT
>VDFB02270651.1:517976554-518015569 GCA_007258455.2 Sequoia sempervirens | reverse complement strand
AAGCTAGGAGGGAGGGTAATTATATTTCAGTTCTAGTTAATGAAAGAGGGGAGCAACTCTCCTCTTCTCAAAAATTTTTGAATGAAGTTGTTTAGTATTTTGAATCTTTATTTAGGGAGGATGGACATGGTGGTTCTGTTGAGGAGGTACAAGTTGTTTCCTATATTCCTTCTTTGGTCACAAGGGAAATAAATGAGAATCTCATGGGGGACATTTCTTTGGAAGAATTGGAGGAGACTGTGTTTCAGATGAAGAAAGGGAAGGCTCCTGGACCTAATGGTTTCCTGATTGAATTCTTTCAAGAATTTTGGGATATTATTAAGTTGGATCTATTGGCTGTTGTTTATGAATCTTAGAAGAACAAGTAGATGCTTCGGGCTTTGAATGCTACCTTTCTTGCTCTCATACCTAAATGTGATGGGGTGGATAGGTTAAGTCAATGTAGGCCTATTTCCCTATACAATGTGATCTACAAAATTATCACCAAGTTGATTGCTGAGAGATTAAGAAAGTGGTTGAGAATGTTGATCTCAGAGGAATAAAGTGGCTTTGTGGAAGGTAGGAAAATTTTGGATGGAGTTGTTATAGCTTCGGAAACCATTCACTAAATGACTAGTTCCAAAGATAAGGTGATATTCATGAAGTTAGATATGGCTAAGGCTTATGATCGTGTTCAATAGTCTTTCCTCCAGCAGATGCTTGGTGCTTTTGGTTTTGGAAATGATTAGATTCAGTGGGTTATGAGTTGTGTCACCTCAGTTTCCTTCTCTGTGTTAACTAATGGTGAGAATTATGAGTTGTTTGGAGCTTCTTATGGTTTGAGGCAGGGAGATCCCCGTTCTCCATATTTTTTATTCTTCTTGTGGAAGGTTTGGGGCATTTGATACGAAGGAATGTTGATCTAGGTCTTATTTAGGGGTGGCGGTGGGGAGGCGATCTACTCCTGCAGTCTCATTTATAGTTTGTGGATGACACGACTCTGATGGGCATGGCTACTATTAGGGAAGCTTCCATTTTGCACAAGGTGTTGGATGTGTATCTTGTTGCTTCAGGTTGACAGATTAATGAAGACAAGTCCTCCATTTTCTTCTTTAACACCCTAGTGCCCATTTAGTGGTGGATTGCCCATATCTTGAGATTTCAAATTGTGGGTCTTCCTTTGATCTATCTTGGTATGCCTATTTCTGTGGGTGGGTTGCCTAAGGCTTCTTGGCAGAATATTTTGGATAAATTTTAGGTGAAAGTGAATCACTGGACTCATAGGTGGTTGTCCTTTGCTGGCCAAGTTTAGTTGCTCAAGTCAGTGGTGTAGGCTCTTCCCACCTACAGATGTATGCTTCAAGTGGCCCTGATGGGATTTGTTAAGGATTTAGACTCTTTAGCCAGGCAGTTTCTTTGGGCTGGTAGTTTGGTGTCTTCAAAGTGGAGCCTTGTTAACTAGGATACTATTTGTAGTCTACGTCAGTTCGGTGGCCTTGGGTTAAGGCAGTCATCCTTGACCAGGGAGGCGCTGACGGCTAAAATATATTGGAGATGGTGTGTGGAGCAAGATCAGATTTGGGCTAGGATTTTATCTAATAAATACTTCCCTGGTGTCGCTTGGTAGGATATTCCCCGACTTCCCTTAGAGGGGAGAGGCTCGATGATTTGGAATACGCTTAAGAAAGGTGTGGTACTAGTTAAGGATGGCCTTTTCTGGATTTGCAGAGGGGGGTCAAAGGCTCATTTCTGGTCTGATTCTTGGGATGGTTTTCCTCCTATTACTTCTTAGTACCCTAATCTGTTGACTCTATGCCAAAGGTTTGTCGCAGTTGGTTGGTCTAGGGTGAGTGATTTTATGGCCTTCTTTGAACTAATGACCAACTGGTGTGGGCGAGATGGAAGCATCTTGATGAATGGTCTGATGTTGGTTTAAATGAAGAGTGTGCGGAGCTTCACAATCTCCTTTCTAATAGGTGTTGTAGTTCCCTCCTGGATGGGGATGTCCTCTCTTGGTCTCTTAATCTAAAGGGGGTCTATTTTGTTGCTTCGGGGTATCAGGTGTTGTTATCTCGTAAGCTGGAGGGGATGGAGGTTCCCTGGTGGAAGAGAGTTTGGAACAAGTTTTCTTGGCCAAAGTGTAATTATTTTATTTGGACCTTGGCCCAGAATAGATGTTTGACTTGGGACAACATTCAGAAGTGGGGTTTTTAGGGTCCCTCTATTTGTGTTCTTTGTGGGGAGGGGAGGAGGAGTCCACTCATTTTTTCTGTCGTTGTTCCTTTGCTTCGTAGCCATGGCATTTCTGGTGGTGCGTGTGGAACTATTCATGTGTTCATGCCTCCTCCTTGATTGACTTTTGGAGCAGTTTGGGTAGGCCTCCTTCGATTGCCTCTTTTCTGCAAGATGTGTGGTATGTGGGACCTACTTTCATCCTGTGGAAAATTTGGTTGGAGATGAATCATAGGATTTTCTGTGGTGAGAAGATGGTTTTGCAACAAGTCTAGAAAAGAATTTTGGGTATGATTTAGGAAACGGTGGCTACCAAATGTGATGTTGGGGTGGTGGATAGATTGGAGATTCATGGATCATCTTTGACGGCTACTAGCCTTAGGAAAGGTCGCCACCTGCGGTGGAGGGTTTTTAGGATCGATAGATGGATGCCCCCCCTAGATGGCATTTTGAAGATCAACACGGATGGATCTTCTCAGGGTAATCCTGGGCCTGCTGGGGTTGGGGGGATTGGCAGAGACTCTTTGGGATCAATGGTTTTCTTCTTTTATGTTCATGAGGGGGTGCAACCCATTAATCTTATGGAAGGTTTTACAATCTTATACGCTTTTGAGTGGGCATTTGCTTTGGGCTGGCATAAGGTTGTCTGTGAATCTGATTCCCAAGTCATGATAAATTTGTTGAAGGATCGGAAGGTGTCTGATGTTCACTGGTAGTTGACTAGGTTGGTTCAGCAGATTTTGCAGATTAGCTCTTTGATGGAAATGGTGTCCTTCGTTCACATTCTGAGGGAGTGGAACAGAGCAGCTGATTGTCTAGCTCATTGGGCTTCTGAGCATATAGAGGGTTGGAATGTTTCTGAGTTGGGTCAGGTTTCTTCGGAGCTCCGTCGCGACTTGGAAGGGATTCTTACTACTGATGGAAATGCCAGTACTATTGAATGATGTGGTCTATTGTTCCTTGCTTGGTTCTAGCGATTCTTGGGCATTGGCCTATTGATGCTTTGTAATATTGTTCTCTGATTATTAATAATTTTTTTACCCTTTTATTTTAAAAAAATAAAATAAATTAAGATAGTTTATTAATATATATAAATATATATGGAAGAACCTACAAAATAAAATAACCTATATTATATTGTATACAAATATATAATATAAATTAATATATTACCTACATAATATAGGTTATATATTATCTTATATACCTAGGTTATAATTTTTTTGAAGAATATATATATATATATATATATATATATATAAATTTAAATTAATATAAAAATATACAAAAATCTTATACCATAAAATATTAAAACATAGATAAAGATATTACTTTAATGGAAAGAATAACACAATTTTTATTTATTTTTTAATTTTAATAGTGTGAATCCAAATCCCTATAAAATAGTTAATTGATTTTTATCAAATTTTCTTTAATAAGAAAATAACAGTTACATACATAAAAATGTCATTCTTTAAAAGATGTCAAAATAAATAGCATTTATTTATTTTAGAAAGATTTAATGAAATGATTTTATAAAGCAAAAATGAAAAATCATTCATTAAAAAAATGTTTAATTTGCTTTATTTGCCAATAACACACAAAACCTTTTTAACCAATCATATGCTCAAAAAATAATTTTCCTAATTTATAAAGTTAAATATTTTACAAGTTAATTTACAAATTTGAATTTTATTTTATTTTTTGTTTAAATATTGTTTTTGATTGGTTGAAAACTAATCATTCTTTAATCATCTAAAATGTAGAATGTTATTCATATGATTGTATTGTGTGGTACTATTAATTAAATAAATTGAATGACAAGAGTGTAAATCAATTTAAATTAAATATAGATTTATCTTTTACATTTTTTATTTATAATATGTTGAGAGATATTCTTTTGAGATGTTTATTTCATTATATATGATTAAAAGTACATATTTCTAAAATATTTTTTTAATATATATTAGATTTTTTTAAAAGATAACTATATTAGTTATATAAAAATTAATAAAACCAGAAAACATTTCAATTAAAAGTAAATTATTAAAGTAATTTTTAAAATATTAAAAGTTAAAAATATTTATTTATTTTTAAATTATTTTAAATTTATGACACTAAAAAATATTCAATTAGTGAAAGATTTAAAGTATAAAAATATTCTAAAACGGTTTGTTGAAAAAAAAAATATTTATAAAATATTAAAAAAAAACTCAGAAAAATCAAATGTAGAAGGGAAGTTAGATATTGCAAAGAGTCAATATTTTTTATATTTATAAAATATAAAAAATAAACTCAGAAAAATAAAATGTAGGATGGAAATGAGATATTGCAAAGAGTGGGGGATTGAATTTTATTTATGTCAAATAATGGAAAGGATTTGTGAAAAAATGCAATGGTTGCTATTGTTGTAATCTTATAAATGGATAAAAACACATGTCAATTGATAAAAATAATGTTTTCCAATTGATAAAACACATGTGTTTCCAATTCATTAAATCGGCTCTAATTTATGGTGAATAAATGTACTTTATTGGTAAAATATTCATAGGTATGATAAAAATAAATATTAGAATAAATTTAGAACCTACAAATATTCTTCTTCAAAATGAAACTATCAACTTATTTTATCTTTGCAAAACAAATAACAGTATTATGCCACAATAATTGATATTTTATAGTTTTTTTATTCCATATTTTACATTAATTAAGACAAGATTATTAGAAAAGGATTGTTTACATTCTTACCATTATAAAGAGTTTAGAATTCATGGTTTACAATTGAGTTTGGACTTGATAGTTAAACCATATCATTTAACAAATAAAAATAAATGAATGCATCTATTTTTTTAAATGTATAATGTCTATATTACATATATTGTTACATATATTCACAAAAAAAGGTGGGTGGAAATAGTCACACCTCATATTCCACTAATCTTTGTTTCTCCTCTTGACTTGAACATTCTCTTTCCATGTGAACAAACATTACCCCCTTCTAATGACAAGGATTCTAGGATCCGGATGGGTCCTCCTCCTCCTTCTATTCATGAATAAGGAGAATCTAGAAAATGAAAATGACATTACAAATTGAAGAAACTTAAGTTTCCTACACATCCTCCACCCGAATGTGAAAGGAGACTTCAACTAGTTATACACAAAGGTCTTATACTTTTACCACCTATGAATAGGTTGGTTATTCATCCTAAATATTCTAACATACCATTTTGCAAATATCATCGCATTCTTGGTCATCAAACAGAAGAATGTTGGACATTGAAGGACATACTAGATAAGTATCACTTCACTAATATCGATTGTTTCCCCATCATTCCTTAAAGCAACCAAATCCCATCATCATGCCATAGTTGTAGAATAATTGATATTTTATAGTTTTTTTATTACATATCTTACATTAATTAAGACAAGATAAGTAGAAAAGGATTGTGTACATTCTTACCATTATAAAGAGTTTCAAATTCATGGTTTAAAATTTAGTTTGGACTTGATAGTTAAACAATATCATTTAATAAATAAAAATAAATTCATGGATCTATTTTTTTTAATGTATAATGTCTATATTACCATTTATAAAATATTCATACACATTCACAAAAAGGGGTGGGTGGAAATAGTCACACCTCATATTCCAAATGGCACATCACCATAGCAAGAACATTACATAAATTTTCTATGTGGTAAGAGCAAGAGCATTAAAAGGAGGATGTATGTCTTAGTCATCTAGTTTACCCCATACATCATTAGACTTTGAACTATCCATAGGTGAGTTACAACCATCTTTAATATTGTCATATTTTTTAATCTTTAGTAACATCATGAACATGAGAAATACCATGGTCCAACCATCGAAACTTGCTAGATTCTAACCAACTAGAAATCTCATGATCAAACATTAAGTGAGAGCCAAAACCACAAGTAGTGGGCCACAAATATCCTCATTTAGCATGATATTTTCTCATAGGACGTAAAGAGACTTGAGAATAAGCATCTTGACTACATTAGAAGATTGAATTTATGCCCTCAACTAGAGGTAGGAGTCAAAGGGACTTTGACATTAGTACACAAGGCATTCCCTCAATGATTAGCAACACTTAGAGATGAGAAAATATAAGCGTAACTTTGTTGTATTATACCTAAATCTACAAAAGAACAATATAGAAAATCATGGATTTAGTCTAAACAAAGAAATTAGGATCAACAAAACATCAAGAAAGAAGAGAAATAATTTTTCCTTCCAAATACTATAAAAATATCCACCCTAAAAATTATGCTAAATTTATGTATGTTTAGTGAAGGGAAATATTGGTGGGCATCTCAGAAAGAAACATTTGAAATTAACAGTGCCTTTAACATCCTTATTATACTAGATTACCTCAAAGACACATACTACTATGCCATAAAGAAGAATCAAACATAGCTCATTTCCCACATTAATCCTTTTGGGAGAAACTCATGCTTAACTAGTTTGAACAACACCATTAACAGATTCAACAAACAAAACCAACAACCATGAAAGATGAAACAAAAGAAATGAACACACAAATATACGTGGGGAAAACCCTTTTGAGAAAAAAAACCCACACTCCAAAAGTCCAAATCGCCATTGTATTATTCAGGAACAAACTATAGCTATAATATAATATCAGGCTCACATCTGTTACAGAAGTTTTACATCTTGTTCCATTCAAGAGAATATATGGTAGCATAACCCATCATGACTTTCTCTCTCAACAAGAGACATATCACTTGGCTACACAAATACACAAGTCGATCATTGGCCTCTTGGCCTCACTATCATGCAATTTCTCATCCTTTACTTTCTAAAAGATTCATCTCTCTTAGCTACCTAGCCTCTTGGGCTTGCACCCAACCTCTCAACCTATTCGCACTTGGTGACCTTGCCCTGCCCAACTTGATTTACTGACACTCTATGTCTTCTAATTTTTCAACTACCATACCCCATTAGGGTTTCCACCTCAAGCCACATGCCATCATCCAACATTCAAACCTAGTCATCAAATGAGCAATCGAACAAATCTCTAGTGTCGAACTTAGCGTTATCCACCTAACACCATGTTGCCCAGTCAAAGAGACATTCATTACTATCTCACCAAAGTTCACCAAGCACATGGGCCCACATTCCATCTATCCTCCATGTCATTGCCACTTGTTGGCCTTCACACTATCCACCATCATCACCATCCTATCGGGTCCCACCACGTTGAATGTCATTGGGCCAGTGATGGGACAAAGAATAAGGTCCCATTGATAAAGAACTATTTGGTTGATGTTCAAATTACCACTCCATGTGGTCCCCACATCTGTCAGCTTCCAAGTTGCTAAATTGCTGAAAATCTAAACTTCAAAACCTCATGTTGGAGGTTGTGAAGATCCCAGAACTCGTGACTCACTGATAACAACCTGGGGATTGCCTAGTTGCTTAAAACTCAAACCTCCAAACCTCATGTCAGAGGTTGGGAAGTTCTCAAAACCCATGACATGTCGATGATGAAAAAATTCACAAAGTCGCTAAGTTTGGAGATTATGAAGCTTTAGAATTGTGCGACTTCATCTAAGAAAACTTTAAAACCAATGACTTAACTTAGGTTGATGAAGGAGGAAATACACAAATGCTCCAGGAAGTCAATCAAGCTAGTAAATTTGAGTCACAGTTCCCAACATTCTCCCACTTGACAAAGAATTTACTGGCTTCTTCTAAAGAAAACTCAAGAGTCTTAAACAATGATTTTGCGCTCCAACCAAGACACCTGCAATGACATCCAAGATTTCTACCAAGTCATTCAGCAGTTTCATCCATCCACCATAGGAAAAGGGAACGGGCTAAAGCGTATATGCACTAGGCTCAAGAACATAAGCATTAGATGCTATAGACAACAAAGTGTTCAACACTGCCACCACTCTACTATGCTCATGAGCTATACAAAAGCAACACAACATCAACTTAAAATCCCTCAATCATGAACACAACTGTGAAGTCATTCCTAGAAATGAGATAGAACATCAGCTAGAACAACAACTAGAAAACTAACTTCTCTCATCCAACTAATCAACCCACACAACTTAAAATAGCACACACAACAAGTGTTAATCCTTCCAATCACACATACCTGTAAGGTATCCACATCAGCAAACTCATGCCACTTACATATCCAACCCATCAACATAAATACAAGCTCCAAGTGCCAACCAGTCAAAAAAGACCAAACACATTGTTGGTTACTTTTCTTCCAACCTTCAACCCTAAGGAGAAACATAATGCCTAAACTAGGGGATACAATGTTTAGGACAAAGAATCTGCACTATCAACAAGTTGAAGACAAGAAAAGCCAATATGAACAAGGCTATGAAAGCATTTTGCACTTTGATCTCCACAAGACTCAGGAAGGTGTTCCTAATTGTAGGCTTGAATGTAAGATAATTTCATTCCAAGCAAAAAATTACAGACATATGAAAGTGGATGGTTCTCAAGTATATGAGTGATGGGTATAGCATATGCTACCAGGTTCAAGAATAATCCCATTTGCACTGAACATTACTAAGAACACATAACTTAGATATCTTCATCTCAAACACATAGAGGATTAATAGATAAAATTCTCTCAAATTTAGCCTCTATACTCTTTCAAACACCATGAAGATATAGGGAATAGATAATAACTTAAAAACAACAAGCAAATGAACATCAAAGTAAAAGGGTTTTAATAAGATTTAGATTATTTTTGAAAATGATTTGGGCTTTGTGATAGATCAATTCCTAATCATGACCATCGAGTCAAATATAAAACTAATACAAAAATACTATCAACAAGTTAGTTTCAACCAATCGATTTAAAATATGTTAATGCTTTACATTAACAAATCCACTCATATTGTCATAAAGTTCTACTTAGCAATCCCACTTGTGCACTCTAAATTACAGTTATTTGATCAAACCAAATTAACTCTTTACTTGAAAGAGAACCCTGGCCAAACAACACAATCACAAGAAAGTTGTGATGACAAATTCAAACATCATTGAAATATTGAATTCATATAATGAAAAGGATACAAATCTGGAGAGAACTTCATGAACAATAACCTGTTGCTACACAAATTGGTTAACACTTGCTCATAAAATCTAACTATTACAATTTGCATTCTCTATTTTTGATTCAGACTTAACACTATTCTACCTTACTTTCTAATTCATAATTTTAGAATCCTTTACAAATGAGAGAAGAAGAAACTTAGATATAGAAGAAGGAGAAACCCTAAAACTACATCTGTAGTTGACACATGGATCCATTCTTCTTCGTTGATCTATAACTACCTTTGCTTCTTGAAGAATCTTCTATTTGCAGCTTGGTTCATGCATCTTCCATTCACTTGCCCTCTCTAAAAAAAATATTCCCTTCATGTTGACCTTCTTCATTATGCCCTTGTTGTTGAAAATATTTGTTTTCCACTTACAAAATCCCTTCACTTTGAAATCAACCTTGACCATGAAAAATCTTCACCCACTTGTTCTACCCTGAAGTTGAAAATTTATTCCTCCACCATTTTTCCATGTAGCATGAAAATTGTGCTCTCAGTGATTTTTTTTTTAATCTACTCACTTTTCCTAGCTTTACATATATTTTCACTTTCCATCACATGAAATATTCTAGCTTTCAAATCCTTTGAATTATTTTATATGGGGTTGCGAAATTAAAATATTTCACCTGTCCCCCATGCTTTTTCATCCCACATTATTCTTCAACAAAGAATATTATTTCTTTATTTAAAAATCAAGGCCTTTGAATATTTAACTTCGGGCTTATAAAATTTCATACCCATATTCCACTTTTCACTTTACATACTGAAAAACTTAAATATTTCATTGCGTCCATTATGCATTTTATACACTAATTTATTCACCAGTGCCAAAATCCTTTTCCTATGCCCTAAATTTTTACCTCATGTTGAAAATATTTTCTTTATCACTTTATCTAGAAATATTTAAATTAATGTTTTTCCCCTTTAAAAATGTCAAGGGCCCACATTGAAGCATCCTTCAATGCCTATTCTTCCATTGCTCTTAATGACGACAGCACAAACTTTCATGAGCTGCAAGGGGAAATCCTTCCACTAAAGTTTTTTTTTAAATAAACTTTATAATGTTTTACAATATTAAAATTTCTCTCAATGAAATTCCTTGGTGAATATTTTAATGCCTCCCACTTTCCCACCAATTCTCGCTTCCCCATGAGCACCTGCTATCGTCAACTCTTCTCTTCATAGGCTAGCAGGGAAATTTAATTTATGCTCTCAACTCCACTTTAACAATGGAAACATCATTATTGCAGATGTTTACAGTAGTCACTAGCTGCATTTTTATCTTCTTATTTATTTTTCCCAATTCATTCATAGCTGGGTTGTTTTTCACAGGGCATTTTTGCAGCTAGTGACTACCAAAAATCATCTCAAACATGCTTAAAATCCTACCCAAGCATTTAGAATGGTCAAGGGATAGATTTAAAGCATGAGGCAACAAATTTGGACTAAATAGATCCTTCAAAAATTAGCTGGAAGACCAAAAACGTAATTGCACCTATACTTGCAACATTTCCTTCCTGAATCCACCCAAAACACCCCAAAAGAATCTCCATGGAGAAGGGAACACTTCAATATTTACTGCAATAGAGATTGTAGATAAAAATATTCCCTTAACATCCTCCCAGCATTCTCTCTGCTTCCTCATGACTCTCTACTACCGTGAGCAAAAGCCTTCACTGGCTAACAATAAAAATAGTATATAAACTAATTTTTTTCCATCCAATATTTAAAAAAAGTCATTAAAAAATGTTTTAATCCCCCTCAATGCTTGTTGCAAGTCTATTCTCTTCTCTTTGCTTCCCTATAAGTAAAAGCTTCCATGGGTGGCAGGGAAGCACTCAAGAAAAACAATTTTATAAAGTTGAACTTTATAAAACTCAAATAATTTTTAATTTTCCCTAATTCCTCCCCTTTTCACGTGCAATCTCACTTTCATAATATTTAAAACACGTCAAATGTTTTAAATATATTACATCAAATCATTAAAGAATAGACAAAAAAATTAATTTTAGTTGTAGCCCAAATAGGGAAAATTTACTACGGGAAAACCGGGACACCTAGAGTAGCGAAAATTTTCATAGGGATATTATCAATTATTCAGAGAAAACCCATTTCTTCAATACTTGCATTGCTAAAATATTTTAGGTACCTCCTCTGTAAATTGGCCTACTAGATGTCTTTTTCACAACTAAGATGCATTAAAATAATGCATTAGATGACCTTCATTTTGATGAAAATGGAGCTAGAGAGGTTTTAGACCAAAATGAGAAACGGTTTGTCCTTAGAATTTTGAATTTTGACACTTTTTGGAGCACCAATTTTGGCCTTGTTGCAATCAAAAGATATCAAATAACCCATCAAAACACATCATGGGGGCTTGAAATGGAACAAGCATGCAGAAATTTGAACCAAGAATTTATGCAACAAACATCTTAGAAAATTTCATCTTGAAGTACAAGATATTAATATCCAAAGTGTCTTAGTCGGACATTTCTGTAACTACACCTATTTAAAACCAATTAGGGCTCACCAAGTCACCACTTTGAAAAAATACCAAATCACCTCTTGGGAAACTACCACTAGAAACACTAGATCATTTAGGTACTTTGAGCATGTGTGCAAGAGGTATTTCCTTCAATCATCATTCATCACAAAATATTAAGGGTCAAAGTTGACCTCATTGAAACATTCTAGAAATGCAAGTGTAAAAACAGAACAAACTGCATTTGCTTTTGACCTTGTAAAAATATCAAATCAGATCATGTAGCTCTAAAACTAGACCAAGGAGCATATGAATGTGGGAGGAATGTAGAGCACCAACCCATTTGTCATGAAAATCCACTAGTTCCAAATTATGACCCTCGAAAGTAGGTCACTAGGGCAGATTTTTTAGGGACACTTTTGAGTGTGCAAATAAATGTTTCTCATCATGGGCACTTCAAATTTTGCAAATTTGAAGGTGCTGTTAGTGGCTCTTTCTAGGAACGTCTATTCCTTAGTGAACAGAGTGCAAATTCGAAATCTTTTGGGAGAGCAAACCAAATGCCAGAACCATTGGGGAACAAAGTCTTTATTTTTTTAACTTTGGGTATGTGCAGAATCTTGATGGGTCAAAAAGTGGCAATATGATGGGTATGTGTAGGGTATGTGGCTAATGACTTTTTTTTTACCCAAATTTGATGAAATGATTTTTTTTTTTAAAGGAGATTCTCAGCTTTCCACCAATATAAATTATGCTTTACTTTGAATTTAATAAATAATTTATTATTCATTTTCTATTTAAATTATGACTAAGGTCCTGATTGATAGGTTGATTGGAAAACATCTATAACTTTCAAACAATATCATATTTTTTGAATCTAAAACATGTGTCACATTCTATGCTTCACATACTATAGGATTGAAAGAAAAAAAATTGAATCTCATGATGTTTTTATCAAGTTAAGATGGCCAGACACAATTTTTTAATTTTGTAAAAGTTGTAACAAAAAATTCATAATTAATTATTTACTTGGAAAAAAATTACAAAAAAATCAGCATCACATCAGGACATGAGTCCTCTACTTATATCTAAAATATTATAAAAAATATTATCATTTTATTGTGGTTAGGGTGGTCAGACAGACACCCACTTCTTATTTTTGAAATTTAAATACTCTGCATTGAAATCTCAAATTTTCACCAAATACATTTTTTTTTAAAAATAAACTTTGTAGTTTAGAAACTACATTTAATTTTATATAGATTCTATTCTTACATGTTTTTCAAATAATATAGATAACTTATTCAAATTTTTACGTCAAGTTGCCTAACTTTGATTTTTCTAAATTTCTCGCCACTTAACGGCCTATTTTTTCCATAATGATCCTATACATACCCTTTTTTAACCTCATTTGGTGGCGCCAAGCCATCAAATAAAAAGGGAAGTCAATTCTTACCCCTATCAAACACTAATCTATTAAAAGAGATTATCTCATTTAATCCATACTTGCCTCGATCACGCCATAACAACACGAGTAACTTCATTCTTGCAAAGGAAAGTGTCAAGCTACCTTTGAATTTAGCTTTATTGTCACATGGAAACTAAATGACATAGGTTGCATCACTGCCACACATTTCATTTTTGATTCTGTGGTAAGTGACAAAATGTGATGATAATTATCAAGACTATCTGAAAAATAGTGTTATCACCCTTATTAACCCCCTCATAATGATCAAGATTAGAAAAGAATTCATGCCTTAGAAATAGTGTGCAGTCCTTTTGTGTGTCAAGCACAGAGTGCTCACACATTTTAAAATGTTAGGAATTAATGGTAGTGCTCACATGTATTAATGTGTGAATGAGTTATAGTAGTAACAACTCACATAATTATTGTGGGTGTTAGATTTGTTAGTATGTTATGTGAGTATTATGAGTTGTTAGAAACAACTTGTATATTTAGGATTTTTTATAGAAGTTCCCTATAATATAGGATATGGGAATCCTATATATGTAATATCTTATTGGATTAAAAGATGAAGAAGCACGTATAATTTTTCTTTTGATTATTTTGATTCACTATCTCTGCCCATATTTCTAATATGGTAGCAAGGCAGTATTTTTTTTCCACTAAATCAGGTTGATGTTTCCTTTCTTTTCAATTCCATGGCTATCAATATTTTTTGAATTAGGCTTGGAAGATATTGTTGTGGTCTATAATATTTGGCCTCCTTGACATATATGTTTTTTGTTCTCTCTATCCTCACCAACATAGCACCTTCAACAATTAAGGTCATGTCCCTAGCATTGGACGGCCCATGATTGTCATATAATTGTTGGAGTGGGTTGCTCCTCTGTAAATTGCATTTTCTACACCAAACACATAGGAAATTGTCATAGGAAGTTTGATTTGAAAGTGTAGCCATCTGATTCTTTATTAGTGAACCATTATTTTTTTGATCTGTGGTGTGATTACCAGGGTGTGATTTGACTATTGGATGACATGTTTTTTCCAAGAAGAGAACAGTTTTGTTGTTTGAGATGTGATTTTATCATTAGATGTATGAATTGCATCTAGGAGGCTATGGTTTGGCTGATAGAGGCCTTGTAAGGTGCCTAGATAATCGTTGATTATCACAATGAGCCACTGATGTGATGATTTCTATAAAGGTTGCTATTATGGAAACATTAGCAAGGTTTGTGTTGCAGCCATGAAGGCTGCTGGGGCTAGAGTCATTGTCATAGAGATTAACCTGATTTGTGCTTTGCAAGCTCTTATGGAAGGAGGAATTGATGAATTCTTAATCAGTTAATTTATTCTTTAATAGTTTCTTCCACCCTTTCTACTAGACCAACACTCAAGAATGCAATTTGAAGACAATTATTGGTTGGTTTGATTGTGATTCTTGCAATTGAAAATTTAGGCTTGATGTTATAGTTTATTCTTGGTCTTAGTCTTAGCCATGTTTCTAAGTTATATAGTTATGTATTATTATTGTCTTGTTAATGTTGCTTAGGTAAAGTTATATCATATGTTTAGAATAGGGTCCATTTTCATGAGTCATTAATTGTTGTGTCATCCAAAATTTATGAATCAAAATTCAAAAGTGTATTTGGAGTGCATGATCAGTGGAACCTGACACTCCTTGTGAAAATTTGACATCAAGGAGGGGGGATTTATTATTTCCTCACAATTGATGAAATGAGCTTGAAAAGATGAATTTACTAAATAAGTAGCAACCAAATGGAGGATAGAGGCATCGTATGCTGGAGGACAACCAATGACCTCTTGTTAGTCACCAACAATGGGGTTGCTTATCAGCTATGGTGGCATTTTATTTTCTATTATGAAGTGTGTTTTTTTTTCAACTTTTTAGTTTGGTTTGTGAATGTTGAAAAATGATTGTATTGGAGAGCATATGACTACAGAGGTTCTCTAAATTTCATGATCCTCTAAGTGTCATACTTCGCTAGAAGATGGTCGATTGGTGAATACATTCACTAGCAATAATGACCATGTGCAACAAGATGCATACAACAAGATCTAGACTATAGTATGCAGTATGGTATGATTTTCTTTTCATTATTCATGTTTGTGTGAATAAATGTAATTTCACATTGTGGGGGGGGAATGATAATCAATGTTTCATTCTCATTTTGCACTAAAATGGATAAATTCAAATGCAATTTCTAGTGGTAGTGGTAGTTGTCTATGCTATTTGAGATTGAGTGACAACAATCGACAATAGTGACTACGCATAAGAACATTGTGTTCTTATGGAATGTGATGTGAAAAGTTTTCTACTATGGGTTTTTTAGCTTTGTGATATGTATGTTGATTTCTTCCTTGATGTACCAGAATAGTGGCGAACAAAAGCACCAGTGTAATGTAGTTCATGGATCTTGAAAGGTTTGTGGGAGGATCCAAAAAACCACATGAGGTGGACAGTTGAAGGTTTCATGTTCATGTCAAGGTTTATGGTAAGCCTGTTTAAAACCATGGAATGAGAGAGCCTTTCTTTTGGATCAAGGTCATGAGTCACATAGTTGGATATGCCACAGGGATGGGCATGTTGTAGAGGAGTGTGAATGTTCTTCTACCATGTTCACACTAAGGGGGGTGTTAGGAACTAATGTTAGTGCTCACGTGTATTAATGTGTGAATGAATTGTAGTAGTAAAAACTCACATAATTATTGTGTGTGTTAGGTTTATTAGTATGCTATGTGAGTATTGCAAGTTGTTAAAATGACTTGTATATTTAGGATTTGTTATAGAAGTTCCCTATAATATAGGATATGGGAATCTTATATATGGAATAACTTATTGGATGAAAGACGAAGAAGCATGTATAATTTTTCTTTTGATTATTTGGCTTCACTATCTCTACCCATATTTCTAATAGAAACTCCTTCAACTAAATTGCATCACGGTCAAGTGCACCATCATCCCAACAATATAGCTTAGTCACATTATTACATGACTCAATGTTCTAAAAACAAGACTTATAAGCATCCTTATGTCTATTGTCCATACTCAAATCATAACATTCAGAGAATGTATCAACATCCCAAATAGTGTTTCCTACTTCAAGCTCATAGACAAGACTACCAGTATTAGTAATGTTATCACACACAAAAGCTTCAAGAGTAGGTTTAGATGACTCTGAATTTACTTCAGCAACAAATTCCTCACAATGATTGTTTAAAACACATTCACTACTGCAAGAAGTATCATACTCAACATTTACCCTTGCTGCATCAACATGACAATCTGAAACATATTGTTGATGAGGAAAACTATGAGTTGCAAATTTAGAAAATAGGTTTGCATATGCATCCATGTGATTGAAACAATCACATTCTTCAAGTGAAAATTCATCATAGAAAATTTCATTAGCTGTATTAACATTTGTCTCTACATTTTCATTGACATGTACAACTACATCAATGTTGTCCTCACTCAAACATTTGGTAATAACTTCAAAGGAAACAATAAGAAAAGAAGAAGGAAAAGCATCAAATAAGAGAGGAGCTCCTTGTTTATCATTATCAACATATGCATGCTCCTCATTATCAACTACTTGAACTGATTCATCCATTAAATCTCTTGCATACATATCTTCTTCCTTGTTCACACTACTACAATAATCAACATGGTCATATTCATCATTGTCAAACTGAAAACCATCATTTGTTTCTTCATTGCAGCTACTTGTGAATGACCTATCCAACTAAAATTCATTGCATACTTTGTCATCTGCACTTGATGTACCACTATTTTCAAGAGTATTTCCTAGATCAACAAACTCCTTTATCTCATCATGAGTGCTTGCATCAATGCCACACTCAACACTTATAGTAGAGGCAGGACCAAAATGTACCATAACACTATTGTCCCCACATCTCCTCTTAAAAATTTTTGTTCAATTCATATCTATCATCATGTTCTTGTGAGCCTTAAAAAATGTTATCATCATTTTCCTTTTCTAAACACTTTATACTTGAAGAAATTAATTCTACCTCTTCATTTTGAGAAGAATCATAGTCTCTAGGGCTGCAAATATAAATGTAATGTCTATGATCATCTAGACAAGAATGCATTTCAGCTGGTTGAAAACTTCCATCTACGATACCATTGTTCTCATCATGGAGACATTAAACTTTAGAATCAACATGATCTTCAACTGTATATTCAAAGTCCATAGATGAGAAAATACTTTCACTGTCATCTAAATCATTGTAGCCTTGTTTTGATACATAGAATTAGCTTTCTATTTCTGTATTTCTAGAGGAAATAGAAAAACCTCACACATTTCACCTATTTCATAATGACTATTATTGCTGCAATCTTCATCTGGGTTTATTTCTTCTGTAGGTTGTTCAAAAACAACTTCCTCGTCACTAAATGATGCATCATTCTTGTCTTCTACTATACCATCTACATTTATTGGACTAAGTCTTGAAAAAGTACCATCAAATAATTGAGTTAGGAGATTACTTCCATATTTATCTATCATTTCCTCAATTACTAAATGCCATTGATACATGCATTTAATATTAGGGGGCTTCAAGTGAGTTGGCATAGTACTTAGACCTAGCTCACAATTCTCACAGAAAAAATCAATGCAAAATAATTCATGAGGTCTTTCTAATTCTAGTATATCAAACAAAAATTTCATTAATCCATCATGAAAGTCATAGATGGTTTCATCCTCCAATATCTCTATATCACATAATGCATCAATATATGATATGGACTCAACCTTGTTTGTAGCTTTCTCTTCATATTCTTCTTGGGTATGCAAATTTCTTTCTTCAGATAAACATTCATCAATCACTATTAACTCTTCTTCAAAATAATCAAGGAGATGTATTTTGAGCTCATGCAATGAATCTATGGAATGCATTGGTAAATAGGAAAACCAACCTTCAACATTATTTTCTAAATTTCTTACAAAAAACTTCATGACAACATCTTCCTCTACTATTTGACAGTCTTCCATTACATCAAGAAAACCTTGTACATGTTGTGATGTTGATTATGCAAGACCTCCTCTAAACTTAGGCAAGCATTCATTAATTCTTCTTGGGAAAGAATGTGGGTAACCTTGGATTTTACTAAAATCTAATGGGTCATATCTCTCACTAATGAACAATTTTCTTTGAGGACATGGTTGTGTTCTAGGCATGATATTACAACTTGTAGAGGGAGAACTAGGAAAAAAGTACATATTTGTAAATTGAATTTATTCCCTCTACAACTAATTTCTTCTCAATATCCTTTTCAAAATATCCTACTTTCTCATTTTCCTTTCTACTAGTATCTTAAAATACTAAATAAGGGACAATATCAACTAGAAATTTTGTTGAAACCCTTCATACAAAAATATTACAATACAAAAATACCTGAGAACTGTTGCAACCAACTCTTCTGATTATGTACAAAACTTATGTAGAGTCACCACCTCTTTGAAAGAGGAAAATATATTCAAGCAATAGAAAGCTTCTTCCAAGATCTATGTATTTCTAAGTTCTCTCCACCAGTAGAGCATATCACTTCAAGAATACATCAGAAACATTGCAACAATCTCCTTCAATTATATTGGTCCTTGGATCATTTTGAACCAAAAATATAGATCAGTAAACTAAATGACTCTTTTCAACTGATTCCCTCACAGAGTCTCCAATATATGGGTTACTTTCCTTGCAACCTTCAACCCTAAGGATAAATACAATGCCTAAACTAGGGGATACAATGTTTAGGACAAGGAATTTTCACTATCAACAAGTTGAAGACAAGAAAAGCCAACAAAAAAGGCTATGAAATCCTTCCACACTTTGAGCTCCATAGGACTTAGGAGGGTGTTCCCAATTTTAGGCCTAAATGTAAAATAATCTCATACCAAGCAACAAATTATAGACCTATGAAAGTGGATGGTTCTCAGGTATATGAGTGATGGGTATAGTATATTCTACCAGGTTTAAGCATAATCCCATTTGCATTGAACATTACTGAGAACACATAACTTAGATATCTTCATCTAAAACATATAGAGGATTAACAGATAAAATTCTCTCAAATTCAGCCTATATACTCTTTCAAATGCCATGAAGATATAGGGAACAGATAATAACTTAAAAAACAAGAAAATGAACATCAAAGTAAAAGGGTTTTAATAAAATTTATATTGTTTCTAAAATTGATTTGGGATTTGTGATAGGGGTAAGTGCACCAAGATGGCCACACTTTTGTGGCCAAACAAGAAAAAAAAAGCCATAACGTGAATGTGTTATAACACGTTCACGTTCTGGCTTTTTAAAAGCAAAAAAAAAGTGAATCCAAATATCATTTCTTATTTGGTTTTTTCTGTGTTTTAGCTCCACCTGCAGCCAAAAACCCTGTTTTATGCGCTCGCGTTCTTGGAGAGGTGAATTCTTCAAAATTCATCAACAACAATTGGATTTCTTCACAAATATGGTGCCATGACGACAAAGAGATGCAAGAGGTAAGTATTGTTTGGTATTTGTTTTGAATTTGTTAGTTTTAAATTGATTTTGTTTTTTTTAATTTAGAAATGATTTTTTTTTTTAATTTGTAGGAAATCCTCAACAAGAGGAGGAAAATCCTCAACCAAATCAGCCTCAACAACAAAATCAATCTCCCCCACCATTCTCTCAATACCCTCCTGGCACTCAAGAAAATTTGAGTGAAATTGAAAACAATAGAAAAGAAGTTGAGGATCTTATTAGTAGGTTGAGTGATCAAAATTCTTCAACCACAGAAAGAATACATCTAGCAGATTCATTGAAGGATTTGTTAAAAAATGTAGATGCAATTACCCAACAAATATCTGGATGGCAAAATAGGAGGCAAACATCGAGGGCATATTATGTAGAAAAATTATCATAAAAACAAGTAAAAGATTTAAAGATTACTAAAGGTGATTTGTGCTCTCTATTCACTAACCCTAAAACAAATAAAAATCTCACCCTCAATGCAAAGAGATTTCCTATTCATTGGCGCCACCACCAAGATATTAGGAATCATTTTTATGACAGATGTTATATGGTTTTTGATTACCCACCATGCAATAACTGTGAAGTCCCCCAATATTTTCTTAGGAAATTCTACTGTGAGTTTGTATTGAACCAAATCCTGAATTATTTTGTTATGAGGGAGTTTCAAGGGAGAGGTGGGGGGTCAGCACAGGATAGGCCCGGTGCACAGCTAGATCCTACACGACAGGGGAGACGACCTCTCGCTAGGCAGCCTCGTGAATAGATTGTGATGCTTGTAGTTGCAAAGGAGAGTGTTAATGTAGAGACTTTTTAGGCAATCACATCCTTGACTCGGAGTGTCATCCACCACACTAGCCCCATTGTACAACACAATCCAGGGGAGTCTTCAGGTGGTGGCCTTCGAGGGTCCATGTGTGTCAATCTTGCAGAGCTACTTGTTCGTATGACCCTACCAGCCCTCAGGAGGGTGCTATGTAGGATCCATATGCTTCTACTTAGCTTGATCTATATGCATCTATGAGGATGGAGAGGGTGGCTGACATTCTGCATGATGCATATGGTATTGATAGTTAGGTAAAATTCAACATGTTCATTGAATTTAGTTTATTAAATTTTGATTGTTAAATGTAAGATTAACTAATTTAGTTTTATTATTTTAATAAAATTGCAAGGTCATAGTGTTGACCCTGGGTACACCAGTCAATCTACTTATTTTTGCAGTACACAGGAGGTCTATCAGTGGGGTATGTAAAGTTAGTAAACAATTATAAATTTATTACATGTGTTAATAGCATTGTTTTACGAATGGTATTTTAATATGTGATTTTGGATATTGAACAGGGTGTTGTTGGAGGTTTCAAGGAAACACCTCTGAGTGCGAGTAGATTTGCTCAAACTTTCACTGAGGTAATATAGAATAAAGAGAACTTAAAGTTAATGAATTCTAAGTTTAATCTAGATTTGTGTATATATAGTCATAAGAGTATATGGCTTCACTAGGTTATTATTTGAAATCTTTTAAGAATGGTCTTACCATAATTGTTTGTCTTAGAATTCCTACACTAGCAAGCTATATATAATAAAAATCTAACATGGAACTGAAAAAGGTAGAGCTACATTCTACTCCATACTATATAATTTTTTGTGATGTCAACGTAACCAAGAATAAGACTATGGATGTCCTACATTATGTCAATGTAACCAAAAATAAAACTTCTATCCTTGACCCTATCTATCAGCCAAGACTCCTTCAATATCTCCTAGATGCTTGGAGATGCTTAAGACTAGGTCAAAATACCCTATATTCTCTTCATTTGTTGCATAGCTCATCAAGTTTCCCTATATGTTCTCTAACTAATCATGATTGTATGGAAAGAAGTTATAAGTACTCATTAAACTCTCAACTATTGGAGCCTCCTCAAACTTTCCCATAGGACATGGAAAATGCTTAGAAATGATTAAATTCCCTAATAGGGTGTGGGAGATCTTTTAGGAAAACATTTGACACTAATTTGATCCATTGAATTCTTCTTCATTCTTATATATTCCTCAAATATACCTTGCAATACCCCTATCATACCTAAATCTACTACATTCATGTCCTTGTTAGCTAGCATGTAGGTGATATAGTATGGTCCATGAATTTTTATGTCTTCTTTTTTCATTTTTCTATATAGTCCTCTTTTATCTCACTACTAGGTCCTCACATAAAAAGAAAAGAAAAACATTACTTCTTTTTCTCATCTAAGGCCCCTAAGGTTTTAAACCCCTTAGATGCAAGGATTCAAAGCACATCAACCATGTGGTACAAATGACTAAATCCCAAAGATGATTTGTAGCAATGAAAGAGTTTGGAAAGGTAGAGAGAGCTACTGGTGACTCAAGAGAAACTTTAGCTTTCAAAAACAAAGCCAATTAGGCTGGCGAGACATGTGGATTAGGACAACATTTGGTGGAAGAGGAAGAAAGATGACTAGAACTCTAGAGGCCCACCATACTGGATTTTGATATTCAACCATGAGAGCAGAAGAGAGAGCTGATATCATGTATCAAAACATTAAGCATGCATTCTTCCAGCCAATGGATAAGGAGATGATTACTTTTCTTCATTTTCATTTGCATAACCATATCATGGTGTGGGAACCATGAAGACCAAGGATGTCCAGTTTTATGTGGAGGTAATGGATGTGGTCCAAAATTTAGGAGGGGCAAGAAGGTTAATGTATGATCTTGATGAATGATAGAAGAGGGGTTGGTCAGACAAACCAGGGGCACCTAGTCATGAGTAGGTACCTATAGGTTAGATTGGTGAAGAAAAGCACCAAGGAGGTCTTACAAGGAAAGGCCTAGAGCAGGAATCAGTGATTGATTCCTCCAACCCCATAGAGAGCACACTAGGAAAAATGTGGAAGTATAGAATGAGTTTATGACTTAGATGTATGCCTTCAGGAATTTTTGTGGTTGGAATGATGTTTTCTAATCAAAATTTCCCTCATTGAACCTCTTGGGACACATAACTGATTTCCCTTAAACAATAACCCATTTTGCAAAGTATATTCAGAGCATTGGCTATGGAAATGGTTCTCAAAGTTAGAACATACCTTATAGGCCTCTGAAAAGTCTTCATCATATCCATATAGATCCTTGAAACTCTCTATGCCAATGCTCTTGATCTATATCTCTTGGAATGTCAACAATCTTCTACTCAATGCATCTGCCACTTTGTATAGTTGTCCCTTCTTGTGCTTGATGGTGAAGGTAAAAGCTTGGATGTATTCCATCCATTTCAAAATGCCTATTAATCAACTTCTCTTGAGTGTTGATAAAACTGAGTGCCTGATTGCCAGTAAAGACTACAAACTCCTTGGGTAGAAGATAATGCCTCCATTTCCTAAGTGATTGAACCAAAGCATAAAGTTCTAAGTCATAGGTTGAATACTTCTTCTTTGCTTCATTGAGCTTCTCACTAAAGAAGGCTATAGGCCTGCCCTCTTGACTAAGTACTCCTCCTACTGCCACTCCACTTGCATCACATTCCACAGTGAACCACTTGTCAACGCTAGGTAATAAGAGAATTGGTTGAGTTTCCACCTCTTGTTTCAGTTTTTCAAACCCTTTCTCATCTTCTTGAGTCCACACAAACTTAGTTTTTAAACCACCCTTGATTGTATCTAAGACTGGTGCACATATACCACTAAAATTCCTTATGAATTTCCTATAAAATTGAGCCAATCCATGGAAACTTCTTACCTCAGTCCCTATGGTTGGTGTAGACCAGTTTAGGATGGCTTCCACCTTGCTTGGATCCATCTTCAATGATCCTTTGGACACTACAAAACCCAAATAGACTAGCTTTTGCTTAAAGAATTCAAACTTCTCTAGATTTATTTCCAACTTCTTTTCTTGCAACCTTCTAAGAACTTGCTCCACATGTTTCAAATGCTCTTCTGCTATCTTATTGTATATGAGGATGTCATCAAGGTACACTACCACAAATATCCCTATAAAGTCCTTAAGCACTTCATTCATGAGCCTCATGAATGTGCTAGGGGCATTGGAGAGACCAAATGGCATCACTCTCCACTCATATAACCCATCATTTGTCTTAAAATTTGTCTTCCACTCATCACCATCCTTAATTCTGATCTGATGATACGAACTCTTGAGATTCCAACTTGGTGAAGTATTGTGCACCTCCAAGACAATCCATTAAGTCCTCAATTCTAGGAATAGGGAACCTATACCTAATTGTGATCCTATTTATTTCTCTAGAGTCATTTCAAAGTCTCCACTTACCTCCTTTCTTGGTTGCTAAGACCACTGGTACTACACAAGGGCTAATACTCTTTTGAATCAAGCCTTGATCCAACAACTCCTTCACTTGCCTAGCTACCTCAAGATTCTGATCTGGTGTAACCTTGTATGCTGCTTTGTTAGGTAATGAAGCTCTAGGTATGAAGTCAATTTGATGACTTATATCTCTCTTTGGAGGAAAAGTTGTAGGTGTACTATCACTAACAATATCCTTATACTTTTCTAGCAGCTTTTGGACTGATTCTAGTATGATTGTCTTTTTAGTCTCTTCTTCATCTTTTGACTACTTTAAAACCACATATCACTCACCTCCTTGATGTAGATTGTTAAGGAACTCCTTCCCACTACTCAACATGATGTTTGGTGCCTTTGACTATCCCTCTTCTTCTTCTGATAGTGACTGCAACTTAAAAGTCTTCCCATCCTTCTTGAATGAGATTGTATTCTCTCCCATCATATATGGCACCTCTGTTGTATTTCCATGGTCTTCCTAGTAGAAGATGGCATGCATCCATGGGTAATACATCACAAATTAGCTTATCTTTGTATCCTCCAATTGAAAACTCCATTATTACCTACTCATTTACTAAAACACTCTGCCCTTTGTTTAGCCAAGTGACCTTGTAGGGGTTAGTATGAGGTGACTTCTCTAATTTCAGTTTCATTATTGCCTCCTCTGATATGATATTGTCTATTGAACTTGAATCTACTATGACCTTGCACACTTTTCCAATTATCTTGCACCTTACTCTAAATAGAGCCCTCCTCTATTTTGTTTCCTCTTTAACTAGTTGTTTGATCAGAACCCTATTGAACGTCAAATTCTCTCCTACCTCAGATTCAATATGAATAACCTTAGATTCCTTAGGACTCATGGTGTCCTCTTTTGCATAAGCCACTCTCTTTTCATTGCTTGATGAAGATGCTTTCTCCGAGCACCTATAAGCAGGATGACCTATTTGATTACAATGGTAACACTTCATGTTTGCAAAATAAGAATTGCTCCTGCTTGCTCCTCTTCCTCTTTTTGAACCTCATTGAGGTCCTCTATCCCTATTATATCCACCTCTTGTAGATGTTTCACCTCCATGCTCTGTGAGTTTTGACTCTCCTTGGTTTCTTTGGTCATTGCCTCTACCTTGGTAGCCACCACACTGTCCTCTTTGATCTCTTTGATCTCTACCTTTTCCTCTACCCTTAGAAGTCTAATCTTGCTTCCTCTTACTCCTCTCTTCAATATTTAATGCCAATTGATAACATTGGTGCACTATTTTGGGGCTTAAGAGAACCATCTCCTCTTGAATGTTCCACTTCAAACTGTTGAGATACCTTGCCACCTTGATACTTTCATCCTCTATGACATTGGACCTCATGCAAAGTCTTTGAAACTCCTCAGTATAAGAACTCACATCCTGATCTCTTTGCCTCAAACTCTGTCTCCTCTTATGCAACTGAATTTCATAGTCTTTAGGTAGGTATGCTTATTTCACCTTGGAAACCATTCCCTTCCAAGTAGAGATAGGCTGCTTGACTTCCTTCTCCCTCTCTGTCTGAATGAATTTCCACCAAGTTAAGGTAGAACCTCTTAGTCTTGATTTAGCCACCTTTACCTTCTATGCTTCAGTGACTCCATCACACTCAAAATGGTTTTCCATTCCCTCTATCCAATCCATTACTAAATCAGGCTCCATCTTTCCACTAAATAGTGGTACTCCTTCAAGTGCTTTTCCACTCAAATCCTTCAATGCTTTCAAGAAGGGATACTCCTTCAATATAGGGTCAGGTTGAGGGATTCTATCCTCATCTGCAACCTCTTCTTCTTTTGTTATTCTTCCATCAAACCGCATAACATTTAGTGCTTGCTCAAGTTGGTCTAACTTCTCTCTCAATACCCTATTGTCTTCCTTTGTTTCTTCAACCGTCTTGGCCAACTCAACATTTTTCACCATGATGCTAGAACCACTAGACTCTATCTCTAACATACAAGATCAATCCCAAATCTTTTGCTTTCTCTGATACCAATCTGATAAGGAGAGGGGTTGGAGGAATCAATCACTGATTCCTGCTCTAGGCCTTTCCCTGTAAGACCTCCTTGGTTCTTTGCTTCACCAATTTAACCTATAGGTCCCTACTCATGACTAGGTTCCCCTATTTCGTCTGACCAACCCCTCTTCTATCACAAACTCCAACCACCAAGTCCACCTTGGTTCATTGCCACAACTCTTCCTTAGCCTTTACACTATACTAAAGACCAATCTTCCTCAACACTCCATCAACTCTTGCAGGGGTAGTGATAAGTCTTAAAAGGCTTCAAACTATCCTCCAAAGGTGTTTGAACAACCTACAAGACTTCAACTTCCCATCGCTCTCACCAATCCTTTAGCTAGGGTTTGAAAGGCTAGTAGCCCTTGAGCCCCTATTAGGTCTCTTTCACCTACAAAATATGTTAGAACTCAAAAATATTAAAAGGACTTCCCACTCTTTTTCCAAGGTTCTTGGTTCACATGGACAACACTCAAAGATTCTTGAGGTCTCAGCCTTCCACTTTCCGTACAAAGCTCAAACATGAAATGGAGCAAAAACTAGGGTTTTAAGCCTTCCCTTGATAGTTAGAAAACTTCCAATTTGTTTACACACCAAATGGAAAGATGGAGCCTCCTCCTTCATGTAGTAACAAGGTAACACACCACCCTACCTCCTCCAAGAATAAAATCCTCAATGGCTCAGCACCCCTGTAAGATTTGTGACCTACACAACAAGTTTTTCCTAGCTGGACCTGCACTGGCTCACCTAGGGTATCACTTTGCTAGCAACTCCTGCACTCAAAAAAAACCTACCAACTAACATATGTACAAGCATGGTGTCTAGGAACTATTTCCAAAAGGTCGTATGGTTTGTACGGTGGAAAAGTTCTCTAGCACCCCATTTACTCAACACTGCTTGTTTCAGGCCAGCAAGCACAAAGAAACCAAAATATTTACAAAGAGACAAGAAAATGATTGAAAAAACTATCTAAAGGCTACAAAAAACTTGTACTATATTTATTCTACATCCTACACACAACACAAAACTAGATTTAATCCATTAGAGCCTTCTTTTAGACCAAAAAATAGAAAATTTCACTCAAAAAACTATTTTCCTTCAATTTCTAACAAAACAATACATACAAATGTACTTTCAACCTTGCACAAAGGTCGAGGAAACCTTTAAATATGCTTTCCCAATAGTTATTTTTCCAATGGGCCCTTCTTGGCCTCTCAAACACAAAAGGAGCATGTTTTTGCAAAAATTGTCAATAATTGCAAAAACCTCCATTCCTAAACTTTGGACTAGAACCTTTTTGTTTCTCACCCATGGTCAACATGACCTTATTAGAAAGCATCATTCCAACCACAAAAATTATTGAAGGCATACATCTAAGTCATAAAATCATTCTATACTTCCACATTTTTCCTAGTGTGCTCTCTATTGCTTCCTAGGTGCTCCTGCACCAATGAAATTAAGTAAGAACAACAAGAGAGGAACAGGAAAAATAAAATCAATACATAGTTTCAAGGATTTTTTAAGTGAGTAAGAGAGCTATGGGAGCAACGTCATCTAAAATATTTTGAACTAGAGTTTTATATACCATTTAGAGAGCTTGGTTTTCAAGGAGTTCCTTTCAAATCCTCTACTTTTATTGTTCCTATGGTAAATTTTTTGGTAGAGTTGGTGGAATTACCTTTCTTAGTAATCACTATTAGTGAGATTGAGATTATTAACCTTGAGAGAGTAGGACTTGGGGAAAAGGGATTTGATATGGCTATTGTTTTCAAATAATTCAAGCGAGATGTACTCCATATGTACGCCATTCCTCAATCTTCACTTGATGGTATCAAGGAATGGATGAACTCCATGGATATAAAGTATTATGAAAGTAGAATGAACTTGAACTGGTAACCAATTTGTAAGACTATTACTGATGATCTAGATAAATTTATTGAAGATGTTGGTTGGGAATTTTTGAATATGGAAGCTAGTGATTTTGATTCTGATAATTCAGAAGAGTCAGATCAAGGATATGAACCCTCTAATGTAGAAGAGGAATCATAATTAGATTTCATATAGCCACCATCAAGAGTGTTACAAGCCAATCAATAAGATGGAGGGAATTCTTATATAAGGATAATTTTCAATGTTGCAGGTACCAGCTTTAATGCCAACTACAATGGCAACATTGAAATTCCCTAGCAGCATTTATGTTAAGAAAATTTCCTTTAGATGCAAGGATTCAAAGCACATCAACCATGTGGCTTAATTTATATCATAAGTTGTACCATGATGTTCACTACGCATTCCTCTACTCTTTCGACTATCAAATGTGCCACTGCCTTGTTATTGATCACCATCATATTCTCCTTTTCATGATTATTTTCTCTATCATCTTTGGTATAAACACTTGACTATTATATTTAACTCAAGTGAGGAAACTTAAAAATCATAATGATAGGCCAAAGAAAGAATATTCAGTCTTTTCATGGTAAAAGGAGACCTCAATTTAATCAACTGTCATCCTCAAAAGGTTAATTCCATTGTCAAACATTTATTGCATATCTTAAACTATGACAAGTGTTTAATAAGGGTTTTGAAGAATAGGCCCTTGACAAGTTAGCTCCATCATTTTTTATTGTCATTGTATCTTTATTTAGCTCTTACTCCATTCCTTGCAATAGTGATACTTGGATTTGTCATACTTAACTCAGTTGGCTACTATCAAAGCTCCTTTTGACTAGATCATCTCTTCTTCTCATATTGGTTGTCATATTTTACCTTGTGTTTTGATTCTTTTTCACTTAAAATTTGTCCTTAAGGGTCTTTTGTTTTTCAATGTGATTGTCCCAGGTTATTGCTGTTAAAAAAATTGATAATCATATTGTTGGTTATGTTTGCATTACACATCATTCAAAATCAAAGCATTACTTGAAATTGATAACTATTTTGTGATTGAATAATTTGTTGTTTTATTTTCAGATGTTGGTGACAGAAACACCGCCAAACATAACAAGGGCAATGGATATTAGTGTTTCTATTGGAATACAATCCTCGATGGCTCTGATAGGGGAGGTATGAGGGCAAATTACTAAATTTCAATTTACATTCGTTGTTATAGATGAACTAGTTCTAGTGAAAAATCAAACCATTATTGATTCGTAGTTTAATTCCTATTCGGATGGTTTATACAGGGCTCGAGCATGCACTGAGCATCGGCGTACAAATATTTCCATCGAGGAGAGTGATCGTCAGATGGCTGTAAGTGATTAAATTTTGTTAAATATATTAATTTTTATAATGTAATTTCTATATATTAATGTCTTTACTTCTTATTGTAACAATTGAAACTTGACCAAGAGCTAAACCCTAGGAGGAGCAGTAGGAGCACTCCTCAACAGAAACGGGTGATAGATTTATTGCCATCGGGTCGCCCAGGAAAGGGAAAGAAAATTGTATTTGAACCAGAGCATGGAGAGAAATGAATTTTGAATGTAGAGCCCTTTGTTGTATGCCTACATGGCAATTTTGTACATATTTTGTATTCGATATATTTGACATTGTATACCTATATGGCATTCTCGTAAGCCTATATGGCTTTTTTGTAACTATATTTTATACTTATATTGACATATATTGATGTACATGCGTACATGGCTATTTGATTAATAAAAATATTTTTTATCGATGGTGTCCATATTTGCATTATAAATTCATGGTTCAATAGATATGAGTTACATGTATTCAAGTGTATACTTTACAACTTATGCACATATACTTTTTGACTTATGTTGGAACATCGAAAAGTGTGAAATTTTGTGTTTGGAAGTCAAACATAAGCTAATTTTGCAATTCTCGGTTCTTGCATACTCGATCTTATGGACTTATTCCTTCCTATCACATATTGTGAATATTTCTCATTTGGTGCAAAAGACAAATTCCTCATTTTTTAACCACTATTTTCTTGTTTTCCTTCCACACAGAAAAACGTTCACACTTTTCAAATTGATCAATGATCAATAATGGCTAATTGTAAACACTTGACATTTTTATGTTTTGAACTTTAATTTATAATTTTGTAGTTTATATTCATAACATTGATTACATTGCATTGCACATCTTTCAAACTCAAAGCATTGCTTCACATTGCAGAAAAAATAACTATATGTTGATAGATGATAAAATTGCAATTACAATATAGTTTTTTAGAAATTCAAGATAAGCAGTGATGCAATTACTTCACATAGCATAACTAATAACTAGGAGTAGTTGCCAATTGCATTTTCTTGTCATGGAATTCCATGAGACCACACGTTCTTTTAGGGCATTTTTTCAAAGCGGTTCAGCACCTTGTCTGCTCTACCACATTTTTGATACATGTCTACCAAGAAAAGCATTTTTCAAATAGTTCAAGTGTTGCCTTGTTGCTATGGTTGAAAGCCTAAAGATATTGCTTTCGAACAAGCTATGCATGCTTGGAAAAAATCTATCAAAACATAATAGTAAGCAATATCATAGAAAGGTAGTGAACTCTTTGAAAAAAATGCCTCAAAGAAATGAGGTCCTCATGACCTGATGGAATGCCATGAAAATCAAAATATTTGATTGTCATAACATTCCATCACCATGAGACCTCATTTCTTTGAGGCATTTTTCAAAGAGTTCAACTTGCCACTTGTCTATGCTAACACATTTTTTCATACATGTCTATCAAAGCATTTTGTATCAAATAGTTCATTGCTTGCTGCTATGGCTAAAAGCCTAAAACAGGTGCTTTCAAACAAGCTATGGATGCTTAGAAAAAATCTATCAAAGCATAATAGTAAGCAATAGCATAGACAAGGGACTGAACTGTTTGAAAAAAATGTGTCAAAGAAATGTGGTCTCATGGTGGTGGAATATCAAACAATTTTTTTCCTTGTTGCTATGGTTGAAAGCTTAAAATAGGTGCTTCCCAAAAGGCTACATGGATGCTTGGAAAAAATCTATCAAAGCATACTAATAAGCAATAGCATAGAAAAGGCATCAAACTATTTGAAAAAAGCCTCAAAGAAATGTGGTCTCAATGATGATGGAATGCCATGACAATCCATAGCAATTTGCTTGTCATGGCATTCGTCATGCCGATCCATCACCATGAAACCACATTTATTTGAGGCATTTTTTCAAAGAGTTCACTGCCTTGTCTATGCTAACACATTTTTCATACATGTCTATCAAAGCATTTTATCAAATAGTTCATTGTCTTGCTGCTATGGCTAAAAGCCTAAAACAGGTGCTTTCGAACAAGCTATGGATGCTTGGAAAAAATATATCAAAGCATAATAGTAACCAACAAGCTGATGCAATACAAAGATTTCTAAACCACTCAATAGGCCCATTCAAACTACCACAATTCAAGTTACATCAGGCCCATATCACTGAGACACAGTCCGAACAATAGGAGGAATGGCCTATTTCAACATACTACACTCAAACCCTTAAGGGATCAATATGGTTGAACGTAGCTCGAAGTGATTCCGTGTGTTTGGGTGTAAAAGAGGACCATTCCTAGCATAAAAATGCCTATTTGAACACGTTGGAATAGTTCGTTTGGTCACACGAGTTGCAGAATGAAAATTGCACCACCTGGCAACTTTCCACTGCTTCCATCTGACACTTTTTCCATCAACTAAAAACTGAACACAATGGGAAAACCACTCTGAGATAACAAAAACTGAGAGAGTTTATTGTAGAGGTCCCAATGTGATCCCATAGGATCAGACAAGAAGTTTCTAAGCATCACGGTGTCCGAGTAACCTCATGCTGAAGTTTGCACCCATTTTTCCCTTTGGACCCTTAAGGGATCGTTCTGGTTGAACGTAGCTCGGAGTGATTCTGCGTGTTTGGGTATGAAATAGGACCATGCCTAGTGTAAACATGCCTATTTGAATGTGTTGGAACAGTCCATTTGGTCGCACGAGTTGCAGAACAAAAATTGCACCACCTTGCAACTTTCCACTGCTTCCATTTGACACTTTTTCCATCAACTGAGAACTAAACACCATGGGAAAACCACTATGAGATAACCAAAACCAAGAGAGGTTATTGTAGAGGGGCCCAACATGATCCCATAGGATTAGATGAAAATTTTCTAAGCATCACAATGTCTGAGTAACCTCATGCTAAAGTTTGCAGCCATTTTGCCCTTTGGACCCTTAAGGGATCGATCCGGTTGAACATAGCTCGGAGTGATTCCTCATGTTTGGGTGTGAAAGAGGACCATTCCTAGTATAAAAATGCCTATTTGAACATGTTGGAATAGTCCATTTGGTCACACGAGTTCTAAAATAAAAATTGCGCCACCTTGCAACTTTCCACTGCTTCCATTTGACACTTTTTCCATCAATTGAAAACTGGACACCATGGGAAAACCACTCTGAGATAACAAAAACTGAGAGAGGTTATTGTAGAGGGGCCCAACATGATCCCACAGGATTAGAAGAGAAGTTTCTAAGTGTCACGATGTCCAAGTAACCTCGTGCTGAAGTTTGCAGCCATTTTGCCCTTTGGACCCTTAAGAGATCGATTCGGTTGAACGTAGCTCAGAGTGATTTCATGTGTTTGGGTACGAAAGAGGAAAATGCATAGCATAAAAATTCCTATTTGAATGCATTGGAACAACCCATTTGGTCACACGAGTTGCAGAACAAAAATTGCACCACCTTGTAACTTTCCATTGCTTCCATTTAACACTTTTTCCATCAACTAAAAATTGGATACCATGGGAAAACCACTTTGAGATAACAAAAACTGAGAGAGGTTATTGTAGAGGGGCCCAACATGATTTCATAGGATTAGATGATAAGTTTCTAAGCATCACGGTGTCTGAGTAACCAAATGCTGAAGTTTGCAGCCATTTTGTCCTTTGGACCCTTAAGGGATCGATCCGGTTGAACATAGCTCAGAGCGATTCCGTGTGTTTGGGTGTGAAAAAGGACCATTCCTAGCGTAAACATGCCTATTTGAATGTGTTGGAATATTCCATTTGGTTGCACGAGTTGTAGAATAAAAATTGCTTACACTAGACAACCAAATTTGCTTGCAAGTGCTAAAACACCAAATCGGGTGTAACATGCAAACCAAAATGAATCTTTACAGGATAAATACATTTTAGGGTACCCATTTTGGGCATTAAAAACATATATTTATTTTAGATACACTTGTTTTGGAACACATGCTTGTTGTCCCAATTTCTTTGCTTCTAAAGAACTCCAAACATGTAGTGAGTTTTGCTTGTTTTGTGTAGATTTTTCTTAAAGAGGCACTTAGGAGTGATGGAAATGGTTGTAATTAGGTTTTACGAATCTGAATCAGGGCTTTGGGGTGAATGGGTGAGCCTAGGTAATCAAATTCCTAGTGTGATCAGCAAATTAAGCCTCTTGGGGATAGTGATACATTGGTCCATGGTTGTTCTTCCATCCACTATCAAAAGGTGAGACTTTGGGGTCTTGCAGAGGCATATCATAGTTGCCTAAATTTAGTAGTTTGAGCCTGGTATAGGCTTGTGGGTGGATTTTATTTAGACTGTCCTACCTTTTAAAAATCTATTGTCCCACCAAAACTAGGCCTGAATAGCCCCCTTTCCAAAGCAACCCTATTCAAAACTTATTACCTGACCATCAAACTTTCTACAGTATCTTAAATTGTTCTCAAACCAAGTATTTTATAGGTTTTAATCTCCTATGACACCCTCAACATGCTCAAACACAAAACCCTCATGAAATTTCTCCAAAAACTAGGGCCTCTTGAAAAATTGACTTCCACACACTTCTAGAATCTTCTCTTTGACTTTTCACCATTAAATCATCATTCCTAAACACCTTCAACTCAAAAACATGACCCTTTTTAAGGTAGATCTCCTACTGCTATACTTTAGGCATCATTTTCATGCAGTTTTCAATGTGAAATCTCGGTGTACACCCTATCATTCCTCCTTCTTGCACATTATTTTGTTAGATCTATAATATATATGTAAGGATTGATCCATTGGTTAAGGTATTTACAAATTAAATGATGAGTTTACACAAATTACACTATGACAACATTGCATTTTTGAAGCAATTTTGACTCCTATCATCTAAGACCCAAAAATCCATTCAAATGACCCTGAAAAAACCTTATTACATCATCAAGACATCAATATTGCATGTTCATATACAAATTTGAGTTGTTTTTCCTTCATAGGCTAGAATAGCAACATTTGTGCAAGATTGCAATTTTCACACTATTGACTCAGGTAATCTAAAAGAATCATCCTAATTCATGACTAATGATTTGGTAGACATGTATGCAAAATGTGGAAGGATAGAGAAAGCATGAGAAGTTTTTGACAGAATGCTTCAAAGAGATGTCATCTCATTGACTGCAATTATTGCTAGATATGCACAAAATGGATTTGTTGAAAATGCTTTAGAAAGTTTCAAGCAAATGCAATTGGTAGGTATAAATCCAAATTCCACAACCTTTTCCAACATCTTTCCTACTTGTACCAAAATGGGGGCTTTGGAACAGGGTATGAACATCAATCAAAGAATAAATAATAGAGGAATTTTGTTAGATGTTGTAGTTGCAACTGCCCTAGTAGACATGTATGCAAAATGTGGAAGCATAAACAAGGCTTGTGAACTATTTGAAAAAATTCCTAAAAGAGATGTCATCTCATGGAATACAATGATTGCAGGATATACACAAAATGGATTTGTTGAAAGGAATTAGAAACTTTCAAGCAAATGCAATTAACAGGTGTGAAGCCAAATTCCATAACCTATGGTAAAATGGGAGCTTTGGAGCAGGGTATAAAAATCCATCAGAGCATAATGCTAGATGCCTTTGAAACTACAAGAATGGGAAGACATTAAATATGCATTTATTAATATAAAAAAATGAGACTTACAAATTTTACCATCAAGTATAAATTAATAAGAACAGTTGTGCATATACTTACAAATTAATAAGAATAGTTGTGCATATACTTACAAATTAATCCAATGAACCATCCGGGTCTGCTCTAATCTTTATTGTGTCAAGTATTGCCTCATGGTCAGACTCATGGACCTTCCACAAGGTCTTGTTCAAAGATCTACCCTTATATTTGGTCAAACGAACATTGGATGCCATGACAAGGTTTGAGTAATGAAGAATCTTACAATACATGTCAAATTCCTCAAACAACCAATGTTTAACACTCTTATGTGGGTACCTTTTGAGCCACGTTCTAGTAACAACAACTGATCCTGTAGGGTATTCAATGTTTTCTCCATCTACAATTGGGGCTTCCAATTTATTCTTTTCCTCAACACAATGACACAAGTAATAGCCTGTACCTTCTTCATTGTCTTCATTTGCAATAACTGCATAAACATGCCCTGGATTTATATGTGCGGCATATCTCTTGAAATTAGTCAACAATATGAATACAGTAAAAAGTAAGATAACAATATAGAATTTCAAATACTAAGCAAGTAGATATATTACCTAGTTGAACTAGATATAATACATGGTCAAAGTTGACAGATGATTCCATTTGTGTTAGTTCCAATGCCATCGGAGGGAAATATGTGTGAAGTGGGCTAAGATAACTTGTCAACCATTTATCAACCCACTCCCCTGACTCACAATCATTCTAGGCTTGCATTGTACATGAAGAACAAAAGCATGCCATCTTACGTGTATCGATACTCCATGAACCTACATTTGAGCTAAGGAAAGAGTGCAACTCACTTGATCCTATTAGTGTACAACAATCCTCATATGGTGCAAATGTTAGTATCATCCATCAACCAAAATTCCACGAATCAAGATGTAAATTCTCATTACCTGCCCATTGAAGCACACACCACTTGATCGATTGATCTGCATTCAACCTGCGTAATCGCCTTGGATACTTTAACTCTTCTCGTGCTAATTCTCTTTTCATGCATGCTCCTGCACCGTCATGCTCCCCCTTTCCATGTCCGACCTCACAAAATTTCCACATATGTTGAACATGTGTAGTGAGATGCATCCTGCACAACCAGTAGAACATGCGCGCGTTCTTGAACTGTGCTACACAGTTGTCTGACCATATTATATGCCGATCGTATTATATGCCCCTCTGAGCCAAATGGTTGTAGAACATCTAGAAGCAACCTTGCACGAACTCGAGGAATGTTTACTTATCATCATTTCATGCCATAAAAGAGGCTCCCCTCAATACTTTCCTTTCTTTCGCCCTCTACTATCAATCATGTATGAATGCTATGTGCAATAAATATTGAAACCTATGTGAGTTGTAATATCGCGGACTACACCCTTCATGCTATGGCTGTAATAATTACACTATGCTGCCAAGTGGAAAGCTGTCCTTGCATAGCTTGAATTGCATGTCCAACCATCGGGCTCTATGGGTATGCCTTGCATACTCATACACTAGATTCTCACGAAACATGGACATGAACTGATACACTGGAATTTTCTGAATAACCAACTCACACCTTTTTGCTTCAAACCCATCTTTTGTACCATATGCCACTGTTTCATACTTCCTGAACTCTACTAGTTTTTGTCCCACCTCATATGTGCTTTCCATATGTTGACATACTAGCATTTGTTGCAAGCCACCGCAACGCTCGCATGAACCATCCAAGCATGTTGTCCCATAGAATATTTGGCCATCCTCTATTTCACATAAATTTTTGATAAGAAATCTCTTGAATATTTTGGTGGGGCTTTTAAGTGCCAATAATCCTGCAAAACATCATTAGTGCAAATCTAAAACATATGGTAGACAACATCAAGTAATGGTTAGAGAATTTAACACATGTAGTTTACAACAACAAGTAGCGGTGTGATTTATCTCTTGACAGTAAAAAGGTTTTAATCATTTCAAAAATCTGAGAAATACTAATGATAATCATTTTGAAATTTATGAAAATTGGGTTTGAGTCGTGATTCAAACAATGCTTGATGTGGCCCATAGTTTCCACTAACACTTCTCTTACGACATCCTTTGATCTGAGATGGCCTTAGTATTATTTCTTCCAATAATCATCAATTAGTGTTCTCAATGCTTCAACAATTTTTTTATCTTTGTGTGGTAATCTCCCCGAGAATGCCCATAATTCATTTGAATCGGTGCCCTCAATTCTTTGCTGCCTTTGAACGGCTTTTGATAAAGTTTTTCTACTAATTCCCATTTGTTCACTTGTCCTTTTAATGAGACAAGATCTCTTTGTTTGATAGCTTACCAAAGTTGATGTAATGACACATTCCGTGACATTACTATCCTTTCAGTGTGAGGTCTTACCCTACGCTGTCATACATCCATTAGATTCTTCACAATAGTGTTTTCACTTTGATGGTATTCGATGTTCTCAACCCAAGAGTTCTCATGATATTTTTGTACTTTAACCTTTAAAATATTTCAACAAATAGTTGACATCTTACAGTCTCATTTATCATTTCAAAGAACAATTTCCAAATCTTATTAGCATATCTTCTACAAGTGTGTGCTGGAATCTTACCTTCCATGTGGTACAAAATATCCTCATCAATATTAATCAAAAACTTTGGCTTTCATAATAAAAATTCCTAGGTGGTGTTCTCTTGTGGGTACATATACATCTCTACATTACCAATTTCATCAATATTTAATTGAGGTGGGCTAGATTGTGTACCTTCGATCGAGGGTGGAATAGAAGACATACCTTGAGGTTCACATGGGGATGATGGCATACCTTGTTCCTCAATTCTAAGTGATGATGTACTCTCAACTTCAGATGTGGTGGAAGGTGTCCAACCATACTCACTTGTGGTAGATGGTGTCTCTCCATATTCGTTTGTGTGTAATGGTGTCCCTTCATCTTCACTTGTGATAGAGGGTGTGTCTCCAAATATGGTATCTACATCTACCCTAGTATGAATCTTTCGCATTCGTTCCCTTTGTGCTGCCAATTTCTTTTCTCTTTTTGACAATTGAAGTTCCTCTTCAACTGGCTTGTTTTCATCAATCGTTCCTAATTTCTGCTTTTCACGATATTCCCTCATCCATTTGTTATTTTTTTCTCTTAAGGCTTGGAGCTTATCATCTGTTAGTTTTTTCCCTTTAACAGTTCATTTCTTTGGCATGACGAATAATTTTACCTATGCAAAAAGTGCTAAGTTGTCAAATTAACTAATTGAAAGCTTTGGAAGCATAACTCAATCAAAACAATATAAACTATCCCTATACCCAAGTAGTGATGCTATTCCATTACCACTATGCAAACAATTTTTTCACAAATCTAAATACAACTATCATTGTACATACAAATTCCTTAGTCTTTAACATCAATATGGTATTTAATCTTTAGTACTCCATACCCTAAATCGGGTGAATCCCACAAATCAATACTCTTTTTTGTGAAATAAGTGTATAAACTTTTAGAGTATGTTGAAAAGGATCAAAATAGGCCTGAGAATATGTAGAAACAATGAAAGGAATGTTGTTAAGTGCTTGGGAGCAGTCTCATTTGTTATTCCACAGTTTTGTCTATGCTTGGTAATGTTTTGAAGGTAGATTGTGAAAGATTTGATGATTTGGGCATATGTTTCCAATATATGGCAATGGTGTCTAATGCTATAGTCGAGTGTGTCTATACTGATATATTGGAATATTACAATCAAACATGATGAAATTGGTATCTTAAAGGTCTGGTGATAGTGTTAAACTAATGCTACTTGTTGTTGTTACAAATGGTGTTTAAGTGAAGATAGGATGATGGATGTGTTGATTTGAGCAAAGATATATTAAATGGCTGGGATGATGTTTGAATGTAGGTCTAAGGAA
>VDFB02270651.1:517944032-517976454 GCA_007258455.2 Sequoia sempervirens | reverse complement strand
CCCACTCCCACCCTCTCTCCCATAAGCATACATACATGACACACCAGTATACATATACATACAAACATACAAACATATCAACAAACATTCAATAAAGTAGCATTTAACTAAAGGAAGACATAATGTGAGCGTGTTATAACACGTTCGCGTTATAACGTGCTTGCATTATATTTTGCATTGGGAATCCCCGAGCCTTAGCTTTGGTATTTGCCTTGGAATACCAACCCAAAGACTAGAGACGTGGTTTTTCCAAATTCAATAAATTTTCACATAATCGGGTTCGTGTGCACCATCAAGATTGTGTCTAGTTCAATATCAATAAAATCGAACACATGGGTAATGTTAGGTTCTTTATTCGCTTTCCAACGACATAATTTTTTTCACTTTCTAACAATGTTAAGCCTTTCATCCATAATTTCTTTTGTTTGTATGTCCGTTTTTCTTCAAAAAGCAGTGTTTGGTATTTTTTTGGCTATAAATTAACCATTCATCAAAATTTGAATAAATTACATTTTAGAAACTAGATCTTAGATTCTACAATTTAAAAAAAAATAAAATTTAAAAAATCTATTAGTTTCTAAAAATTTAGGGGAGCACGGCCAAAATTCTACTTTTTAGGAAGTGCCCACTTAGAAAATTAATAAAAAATCAAATATTCATTAAAAAATTATCAGAAAAAAACCTGTCCCTACTACATACTATTATCTAACTTTTGACTAGAGTGATTTTAAAAATACTACAAAAAATTTCACCATGCTCGGGTCACACAAGAGTTGCTATGTTATGTTTTTCTAACAAAAACAATAGCAATCTATGTGCACCCCTCTTTTGAACTCCTTAATCTCAACCATTTTCAAAATAAATTAGTACTTTAGAAAGTAGACTCGGAGCACTGCAGTCCTTGTTTTTGTTCCATCTAAAAGTTTTGAGTGTAGCTATCTTCAATTTCACCTCCAAGGTCAGTATTTCCTAATTTCAGAAAAAAAAAGTGGCCACTTAAGCCCCTTTTTTGGGAACCATCTTGGTGCACTTACCCATAGATTAGTGCCTAGTCATGGCCATGGAGTCAAATATAAAACTGCAACAAAAATTCTATCAGCAAGCAAGTTTCAACCAATGGATTTAAAATATGTTAATGCTTTACATTAACAAATCTACTCATATTGTCATAAAGTTCTACTTAGAAAATCCACTTGTGCACTATAAATTACAGTTATTGGATCAAATAAATTTAACTCTTTACTTGAAAGAGAACCTTGGCCAAACAAAACAATCACAGAAAAGTTGAGATGACAAATTCAAACACCATTGATCTATTGAATTCATATAATGAAAAGCATAAAAATCTAGAGACAACTTCATGAATAATAATCTATTGTTGCACAAACTGGTTAACACATGCTCATAAAATCTAGCTGTTACAATTTACATTCTCTATTTCTAATTTAGACTTAACACTATTCTACTTGACTTCCTAATTCAAAATTTTAGAACCCTTTAGAAATGAGAGAAGAAGAAAAGATATAGAAGAAGGAGAAACCCTAAAACTACATATGTAGTTGACACCTAGATCCATTCTTTGTTGTTGATCAATTTATTAGACAATATTTAAATTAATGTTCATCCTCTTTAAAAATTTCATGGGCCCACATTGAAGCATCCTCCAATGCCCATTCTCCCATTACTCTTGATGACAATAGCAAAAAATTTCACGGGTTGTCGGGGAAAAGCCTTCTACTAAATTTTTTTTTTTAACTTTATAATGTTTTACAATATTAAAACCTCCCTCCTCAATGAAATTCCTTGGTGAATATTTTAATCCCTCCCACTTTACCACCAATCCCTGCTTCCTTGTGAGAACCTACTACCATCAGCCCTTCTCTTCATAGGCTAGTAGGGAAAATTGATTTCTACTTTAAACCTCCACTTAAACCATCGCGGCATCATTACTGTAGATGCTTATAGTAGTCACTCTACATTTTTATATTCTTCTCTATCGAAGCCATGTTATGAAGGTTTCTATTTATTTTTCCCATTTCATTCATAGTTGGGTCATTTTTCATAGTGTAGGGGCATTTTTGCAGCTATCAGAAACCAAAAATCTCAAACATGCTTAAAATCCCTTCCCAAGAATTTGGAATAGTCAAGGGATGGATATAAAGCATGGGCCAGCAAATTTGGACCAAATAGATCCTCCATAAATTAGCTGGAAGACCAAAAACGTCATTGCACCTGTACTCTACAACAATTCCTTCCTGAATCCACCCAAAACACCTCAGAGGAACCACCATGGAGAAGGAAACAAATCAATATTCACTGCAATGGAGATTGTAGATGAAAAATTTCCCTTAACATCCTCCCAACATTCTCCCTACATCCCTGTGACTCTCTATTGCCATGAGAAAAAGCCTTCATGGGCTAATAATGAAAATAGCATATAAACTAATTTTCTACCATCTAGATAATATTTAAACAATATCATTAAAATAAGTTTCAATCCCCCTCAATGCCTATTTCAACCTTCTTATCCTCTCCCCACTTTCATGTAAATTTTTTGTGTGAGCAAAAGCTTCCATGGGCTGGTAGGGAAGCACTCAGGAAATTTATTTTATAAAGTAAAACTTTATAAAACTCAAATAATTTTTAATTTTCCCTAATTCCTCCCCTTTTTACATGCAATCTCACTTTCATAATATTTAAAAAAAATAAATGTTTTAAATATATTACATCAAAACATTAGAGAATAGGGAAAATTTTAATTTCGACTGTAGCCCAAATAGGCAAAATTCACTGTGGGAAAATTGGGACACCTATAGCCCTAAAAATTTTCAGAGGGACATTATCAATTGTTTAGAGAAAACCCATTTCCTCAAAATTTGTGTTGCTAAAATATTTCAAGTGCCTCTTTTGTAAACTAACCTACTAGATGCCTTTGCCACAACTGAGATGCATTAAAATGATGCATCAGATGACCTCTATTTTTTATGAAAATGGAGCTGGAGAGGTTTTAGAAAAAATGAGAAATGGGTTGTCCTTAGAATTTGGAAATTGATACTTTTTGGAACACCAATTTTGGCCCTATTGCAATAAAAATATATCAAATAACCCATCAAAACTCATCTTGGGGGCCTAAAACTGAGCAAGCATATAGAAATTTGAACCAAGAATTTAGTGGAACAAACATCTTGGAAAAATTTATCTTGAGGTGCAATACATTAATATCCAAAGTGGCTCAGTTAGACTTTTTTGCAACTACACCTATTCAAAACCAATTAGGGCTCACCAAGTCACCACTTCAAAAAAATACCAAATCACCTCCTAGGAAACTACCACTAGAAACACTAGATCATTTAGGTACATTGAGCATGTGTGCAAGAGGGATTTCCTTCAATAATCACCCATCACAAGATATTAAGGGTCAAACTTGACCTCATTGAGACATTCTAGAAATGCAGGTGTAAAAATAGAAAAAACTACATTTGCTTTTGACCTGGTAAAAATATCAAATCAAATGATGTGGCTCTAAAACTAGACCAAGGAGCATATGAATGTTGGGGGAATGTAGGGCATCAACCCATTTGTCATGAAAATCCACTGGTTCCAAATTATGACCCTCCAAAGTAGGTCACTAGGGTAGATTTTTCAAGGGAGCTTTTGAGTGTGCAAATCAACTTTTCTCATCATGGAAGGTTCCATCACACACCTAGGAACTCCCACTACATGGGTAATTCCCAATCAAGTCATAACGAGTCTACCAAAAACATCACATAGAGAGTGTAAACATGTAGTTTCAAGGAACCGTCCACAATGATATGGACAACTTGTACAACCCTCACCACAACTCTCCATAACCAAGACCATAGAGAGAAAAGTTTGCACATCATATACCTATAGAAAATCCTTCTACACACAACCTCTAAATTCCAACTATTTCAAGTATGATCTCCTTCACAACAAACCAAAAGAAGGCCTTAACAACATCCAACTATTCAATCACCAAGATCAAACACAACATATATTTCATGTAATTATATGGATGTAAGATTATCCAAGAAGATCAAACTATATTTCATTTCCCATTTTAGGAAATATTCCCGATGCATCTCCTAAACTAAACATCAATGAATTTAATCACATTGCACAAGGAGATGACCATTTTGTCCATCTCTCACAATAAATAGTTCAGAATCATCTAACAACAGTTTAAGGTCCATATCCATGAAAGAAAGTATAAAACACCTGATAGAAACAATGGAAAATACCTCTCAAATGATAAACTGCTAAGTAGACCAAGAGTGGGGAATGATAATGCTCCTCTAGGATAACCAAGTCATCATGACTTCTCCAAGAGAAATCTACTCATTTGGTCTCTATTGAACTCATGTCCAACCAAGGTGAAGGCTCCTCAAACTTTCTGCTGAAATCGAACCAAGAGTAATCATCAACAACACTTATCTCATAAGATAAATACAACCTCACCTTATTCTTCATGTATCCATGAGCACTTGCAACCGATCATCACATGCTTAACTCCAAATGCATCATTTCACTATCATGAAGTTCTCAAGCATATGAACATTGGACCCAATACACAAAGAATTACTAGACCATTATTAAAGCTCCAATCATCTGAACCAAGAAGTTGTCATGACATCATGATCTTACCATCCCCCTCAGGAGATCCCATGCTCCAGGTGAACATACCATGGTATTAAGAGCAATGCATCATGCCAAAACTCTAATGCGCAATCAAGAGTATACCATGGCATGAAACACAACAAACTCTAAACCAACATCACTTGTCAAGTACATCTAACACCTCAACCAAAGAATCCAAGAATCCTCCATGGCTATGAGATTTTTCAAATCTTCAAATAGTTTCCATGCAAATATGAAATAACCCTTTTGCAACAATGAAATCTAAGAGCTCCTCCTAGTAACATCTGAAACACTAGAGAAGACCATCCATCACCAAATGATGAATTCACAATCATTGCTAAAGCTCTCACTAAACTGTGACAACCGAGATTTCCAAGCATCATGACCAAACAAATACTAAATAGGAAATCCTTCAAGTCCACATAGAAACATGTCTTTCTAACAATAATACCAAGTGACTCCAAGATCTCCAAACCAAGAAAACAACACCATCACTGTCAAAAGCTTACAAAAAACTGTGTATCCAAGCTAATAATGACATCATGATACACATGTTATAGGTCCCCATAACTAACTATTCAGGTTCTCAACACCATCCATCCTTGCATATCCAAGCAACTACACTAATGCACAAGTGACCATAGACAAGGCCAACTAACAAGTTTGCACCAACATTGAATCAACCTCGTAGATATAGACAGTCCACTTCTGAATTATCCAACACCAAACATGTAGGTAAAGACAACCCACAACATTTCACAACCCATAGATCCATTCAACATAAACATGCAAACCCATCATTGCACTGTAAACTACAAAACTAAGATCTCAAAGAGAATAACAATGTAGAGAACTTGACTCAAACACCAGATCAAGCTTAGATCTGATTCGCCAATCATGTCCACAACTTGAGCACCATAGTCTAGGAACCAATAAGCACCACCACAAAAATGTTAAGTGAAAAGCCACTTACCAACACTCCCATGCAAAGAAAGAATCACACCTTCTCACACCATTCATGAAGCATGCATGCAAAACTAAAACTATCTCATCCAGACACAACCCACAAAAAGAGGGTCTAGAAAAATAGCTTTAAACATAGCTTCACATATTCAAAAGTTTTTCTTGATCATGTAAAACCTACAAAACCATAGAGCCATGCAAGTACAAACCATCCTTAAAAGGAAACAATAGTTTAGGAACTCTAGAACCATTTCAAGCCAACTCCAAAACTGCCAACATGGACATGCATCTGAGAGAGACAAGCTATTTTAGAAGCTTTTAGATCATCCAGAGATCAACTCCATAGCCTACTTGCAATTAGGGTACCATATGATTGTGCCTTCCAATACCAGGAAAAACACCCAACATAAGCGCATTACTCCATGATTGAAATACAACCCAAGCTTCTCCATATCATCAAGAAGCCTCTCACATAAACACCAAATATGAAAAAATTTCTATAACACAACTACGAAGAAAAATATTCCACCCCATGCATCAGGGTTATAACACTACCAACCAGGAACTGCATATCACAACATTCTAGTATGACTAGTTCTATTTTCTCCATCTTCCATGATGCATGTTGTCTCAAAAACTTAAATAGAAAAACAAGAAATTCCATGCACCAAAGGATCAAAACATCAGTCAATTCCTCTAGATTTCCTCAAGCTTGATAGACTACAAAATCTTGATAGAAGGAATACCCAAAACCAGTAACACACTAGGAAGAAACACATCCCAAAAGAAGGCTTTGATACCACTTGAAGGGAAATATGGATGAGCATCTAAGAAAGAAACATGTAAGATCAACAGTGCCTTCGACAACCTTATTTTGTTAGATTTCCTGAAAGACATGTACTACTATTCCATAAAGTGGAATCAAACATAGTTCGTCTCCCACATTAATCCTTTTGAGAGAAACTCATGCTTAACTAGTTTCAACAAAACCATTAATATATTCAGCAAACAAAACCAACAACCATGAAAGATAAAATAGAAGACATGATCAAACATATATACATGGGGAAAACCCCTTTGATAAAAAGAACCCCACACTCCAAAAGCATAGATTTCCATTGTATTATTCAACAATAAAATACAATTACAATACAATATCAGGCTCACGACCTTTACTTGATTGAGATTTACATCTTGTTCCATTCAAGAGAATATCTGGTAGTATAACCCATCACAACTTCCACTCTCAATGAGATACATCTCAGTTGGATACACAGCCACACAACTTGACCACCAACCTCTCGGCCTCATTGTCATGCAGCTGCTCAACCTTCATCTTCTGTAAGATTCATCCCTCGGCTACCCAGGCTCTCAAGCCTGCACCCAGCCTCTTAGCCTATTTGTACCTAGTAACCTTGGCCCTTCTGGCTCAATTTTTGATGCTCTACATCCTCTAACTATTCAACTACTACACCCCTTTAGGGTTTCCACCTTGATCCACATGCCATCAGCCAACATTCAAACTTGGTCGTCAGATAAGAATTTGAACAAATCTCCAGCATCAAACTTAGGGTTATCCACCTAACACCATGCCACCCAATCAAAGAGACATTCATTATCATTTCACTAAAGTTCACATGCCATCTGTCCTCCATGTCATTGCTACATATTGACCACACACTCCACCATCATCACCATCCTATCAAGTCCCACCACACGAAATGTCATTGGGCCATAGATAGGAAAAGAAGGTCCTTCCAATAAAGAACTGTCCAACCGATGTTCACATTACTACTCCAAGTGGTCCCCACATTCGTCGGCTTCCAAGTCACTATATTGCTGAAAATCCAAACTTCAAAACCTCATGTTGGAGGTTGTGAAGTTCCTAGAACTTGCGACTTGCCGACAACAAATGGATCACCCAATTGCTCAAAACCCAAACTTCCAAACCTCATGTCAGAGGTTGTGAAGTTCTCAAAGCCCACGAGATGCTAATGATGAAGAGAGCCACAAATTCGCTAAGTCGGGAGGTTATTAAACTTTAGAACCCCATGATTTTAGTTAAGAAAATGTAAAATCTAACAACTTAACTCAAGATGATGAAGGAGGAAATAGAAAACTGCTTGAGGAAGTTGATCAAGCTAGTAAATTTGAGTCACATTTCTCAACATTTAGAAGGGATTTTATGCCAATCCCCTAACAATACCATGTGCCAAGAAAAAGTATTAGTTTGTAAAAATTTATGGATCGAAATCAAAGCCATTTGACTTATGAGATAAAAACAAAAAAGATGCTTGATGGATTCTTGATGATCATAGAATGGACATAAGAGATCCTGAACCACCAAATGGATAACATATAACTAATATGAAGACCTTGAAAAGGAACAAACTAGGGAAAATGAGATATCTTTGGATAAAGAATTACCAACGAAAGAGTGAAGAAGATAAACTATAAAAAATTTAATGGAGATTGTAGAAGCCATCTCTAGTTTGAGATAAAAACCATAGGGAAACAAGGCAAAAACCAAGAATAGCCTTTGCAAGGCTTATAATTATGAAATGGTGTATCATAGTAGGACTTTCATTCTTCTCACCATGTTTTAAAAAATCAAACTCCAATTTTGTGAAAATTATCAAGAGGAACCAAATGAAGAATAATTTCAAAAGTTTCATGTTTTTGATTACATAAATGAAACTTATCTTTTGATTTAGACTAGGTAAAAAATTTTGTGGTCACTTTAGAAAATATATCTTCAATGGTCTTATGTGGACCCAAAGAGTCTTAGCAAGATGATTGAACTAGTAATATATAATACATGACCACAAAATATATTGAACTCTATTATTGAGAAAATTGAATATCCTAAAAAGTAGTCAAGCACCCTCAAGAGAAGAATATTTAGAATTATTGTAGCATTCCAAAATTCAAGCATCGTGTCAAAATTTATGTGATTTTTTTTCATTTTTTGTATGCATTTTGTTTTGGAGCAATAGCACTTGTAGGTCTTCAAATAAAATCAATCCAAGCAAAAATTAATCCTTGAAGGTGATAAGCATGATTTCAGTCCATCAAGGAGATCAAATATGAGTGGTGAGTTTCAACAAGCTATAAATTCATCATTTATTTATCATTTAGTATATATCCCTCAAAAGGAGAAGCTCTCTTTTATCATCAATTTTACCATTGTGGAGGTGGAAACACCAACATACAGTTTGAATGAGCAAGCCCCTATATGGAACAACCCTTCCTCTCCTTTCATGTGTGTAGGTTATAGATCTAAACAGGATTCATAGAAGATTGATGATAATTTTCTCATTCATGCATCAAAACCCTACAATTTGACAATTCATAGAATCTAGAATATCTTAGTAATAGATGGAAGATAGAGTCTATGGATGAGGGACCTCAAGCCTGTGAAAGAAATTTTCAATTTCAAATCCCTAGTAAAAGGAATCCTTGTGCCCTAGACCACCTAGAATCAACTAAAAATTGAATCACATGTGTACTAGTGTCTCCCTTCTACTTTTCTAGAACTTAAATTTGTCTTTGTTTTTAGTCTATCTATATTCATCTTAGAACACTATATTTACATACTTTACTCAATCACATCATCCCATCAACTTCTCAATCCATCATCCTTGCAACCTGCACCAATAGAGAATCTAGATCTAAGGTTAAATTTAGCATCATAAACTATCACCCTTGACAATTTCACAATAGGTTTTTCTCCCCATGTGTGCTTGGATCTAATTATGTAGCTAATTTCCTAAATTTTGCATTCCATGGCCCATTTTAACATTTATCAAAACATCAAACATGGGAAATCAAAGTAGGCATTTAATATTTTCCCCCGACATTTTGGGTCTCTAAAAAAAAAGAATCCCATCTAGGTACAGTGTGACCTAGACTACCTATTATGGCTCCAAACATATATATGTCAGTTTTAGTAATCTATTATTTGAAATTCAAATTTTAATTATCAGCCATTAAGATTTATTTTTTAGGAAATAGATTAATTGCATATAAATCCAAGGAATTTTCACAATTTTAATACTAAGGATTATTATTGAGAAAATTGAATATCCTAAAAAGTTGTTAAGAGCATAATTTTTAGAATTATTGTAGCATTTCAACATTCAAGCATGATGTAAAAATTTACGTGAGTTTTGTTCATTTCTTATATGTATTTCATTTTGGATATCTAACACTTGTAGGTCTTCAAATAAAATCAAGCAAAGCAAAAGATTGATCCTTGAAGGTGATGAGCATAATTTTAGTCCATCAAGGAGATCATATTTTAGTGGTGAGTTGTGAAAAATTTTCAATTCATCATGTATTTATCATTTATCCTTTATCCCTCAAAATCATAAGATCTCTTATATCATCAATTTTACTATTGTGGGGGTGGAAACACCAACATGAGGTTTGATAGAGGAAATCCCCTATATGGAAAACCATTCTTCTTCTTTCATGTATGTAGGTTGTAGATATAAAGAGGATTGGAAGAAGATTGAGCACAATTTTCACATTCATACATCAAAATCATACAAGTTGATGACTCATAGAATATAGAACATCTCAGTAATAGAAAAGGATCCTAAAACAAAATATGGAAGATGAAGACTACAAACCAGGGACCTTAGGGCCTATGAAAGTAATTTTAAGTTTTAAATCCCCACTCAAAGGCATCCTTGCACCCTAGACCACCTATAATTAGCTCAAAATCGAATCACAGGTGCACTAGTGTTTTCCCTCTACTTTTTTGAAACTCATATTTGTCTGTGTGGTTTCAATTAGTCTATATTCATCTCAAAAATTTGCATTTACATAATTTACCCAATTACATCATTGCATCAAATTTTCAATCCATCATCCCCATCATCTCCACCAATAGAGAATCTAGATCTAGGGTTGGTTGTTTAACCTTTTTAGGTTTTTATTCAATCTCATATCCTTGTGTTACTAGATTCCCCTTCCACATCTTTTTGGACAAGGTTGATTATAGTGATCTATCCATTTAGATCCAAGGTTGACCTTTTACTACAAAATATTTTGGTAAACATGACTAATTTTGGATTATATACCTTTTAAAATCTAAAGTAACTCATCCTAGATTTGAGTTTAATCATAATTTATTTGCACTTATCATCTAGGTATCCATCATTTAGTAAAAAATTATTAAAAATATATCAAAAATTTGCATAACATATTGTACTCAAAGTTCAAATAAGGTTAATTTTAGTCATCATGAGTTAGATCTTCATCTTAATTACATTTACAAATCTACATTAGGTTAGATTTGATCTAAAATAAAATTTAATTTTTTTTAGAGTTGTTTTGATAAAGAACGGATCCTAGATCCAATGCATAGAATAGTAACATCAATCCTTTTTTAAGAGAACATTACGATGAAAATCAACAAGGTAATTAGATTAAATTTCAACCATGAAGGGAGTCAATCAGACTAGGATTTGATCCTTTTGAGCCTAAGAAATTGATTGGAATTTAGTTTTCCTAATTAACCTAATCAAACTATATTCCTTAATCTAAAAATGCAAAATTTTGAAAATTGAAAGACTATAATAGAAAATTTTGACACTAGATCTGAGAAAAGTAGAGCTTTGTGCAGTTTTCTTACATGTTTGAAGCTAATTTGATAAGACTATGTTGTTGTGGGTGACTATGTCCTTGTAGGATTTAATGAGTCTAGTTTATGGTCTCATTTATTGGGTAGAATTTGTGATTTAGTTGCTAGATTTATCATTGACTTTGACATTAAGTGTTGATACTTTTATGATATTTTCTCAATCTTTAGACATTGGGCTTAATCTTATTTCTACAAACCTTTAATGATAATGGCATGTTATACGAACTATCTATATTAATTTTGCATGTGGTTAATGAATGTTCCTTAAGGTGGTTACAGATATGCAATTATTGTGCGTACTAACATTGCCATGCATATTTAATTTGAGGATGCTAAATTGAGGAAGACACCACCCACTGGGCATGCACCATAATGTCCAGCAAGGGAATCATTCAAAGGTCAAAGGAGGTCGACGACAGGATATTCCTCAAGCAAACCAAATATAACTGCCATGTAGTGGTGATTAGTGATGTTGAGAAAATGTGTGCATTAATACAACACTAAATCTGCGGTTGGACATGCATGTCTGATTGGATTCCATGCATGCATAACCGCTACCCCCACTTTCTTTATTTTCCCTAAATGGCATCCTCCCAATCTGTGGAGTTGACTGCCTTGTTTAGTTGATAGTATAAATAAAAATCGGATGATCCTTCTCTCAAGGTTGCGCAATTTGATATTCTACTTTCATTCTTGAGTTTTCAACAATACAGATATATTACTCTTTTGCACTCATGGTTTACAATGAATAAAATGAAGTTCCAAGTTTGAGCATCTGAGTTCCCAATAGTTTTAGAGGATACTTATCCAATGGGTCCCACTTGGTGAGTAATCCATCCTTTAGTTTAGTATTAGTTTAGTATTACTTTTTTTTCAATAATTAGTTAAAAAATTGGCATCGATTGTTCTCACAGCCACTAGAATTCAATTTTGTGATTGTTCTTGCAGCCAAAGAAGACATAGTAGTGCCCTATTTGTTTACTCAAATTTTCATTTTTGTCATGAATTTTAGCTTGGTGTAATTTTTGATTTATGGTTAGCATTTATGTTATTCATTTCTAAGCAATTTACTTTTAGCATTGTGTCTTTCTTAGTTGTAGAATGAAAATGGCTAATTTGGGTTCCTAGTGCACATATTGTGCTAACCCATTTCAAGTTCATGTCCCTGGGTTGACAAGTTAAATGCACCTTCCTAATGATTGAAATAGATATTCAAGTTAGCTGTCCAATCTATGAATTACATCTGTAGAGAACTATTTGTTGAATCATTGTAGGAGGCAGACATTTTTGGCATTGTTTCAGGGGATGGTGTCAAATTAGGGAGTTCTTTGGAGTCATTGGTAGTTTTCTTTTTGTAGTACTTCTAAAATTTTTTCTTAGCATACCCCTAATTTATGAAGTAATGACCCCCCTTATTCTTTACCAATTCTTTATGTGAGCTGGCTGATAGTGAGTTGATACTGCATGCATAGAGGAAGGAGAAGGGATTCTTATAGGAGATTCCTTCCTAACAATTCTAATTCATTCTAGCTAGTTGAATATTAGAACCTACCAAGAGAAAAGAAGAAGAAGATCCACACCCCTTTGCTGATACATTTTTTGATCTGGCCAGCTCTAAAGTCTCCTTTGAAGACCAAAATTAGCTTGAGAACCCCTTTGATTTGGAACTACATTAAGCAAACATGGTTGATGCAAATAGGAATAGACCTAACCAACCAAATTTTCCTTTCCCCATTTCCCATCAGAATGAAGTTGACAACATCAAAAATATCCATGCTTCAACAGTCCCCAAGTTTTATGGACTTGTCACATAAGATCTTGATACATTCTTGTTTGAGTTTGGCATACTCTGTAGGAGTTATGACTATACCAATGATGCGCATAGGCTTAAGCTATTTCCTACAAATCTGAAAGAAGCTGCATTAAGATGGTTCATGAGCCTAGGCAGAGATATTGTGGAAACTTGGGAAGAAATGAAGACCAAATTCCTTGAGAAATACAAGGAGTATTGTAGGGGCAGTGACATGAGAGGGGGTGACATTTTTAGGATGCAATAAAAGGAATATGAGATCTTGGAGGATTATATTGGAAGTTTTCTATTCTTCCTACAAAAATCTTTGCACCATACACTTAATGAGGACTCACAAAAGTTTTTCCTGAGAGGAATCAATGACAGTTGTATTGATGCCTTGGACCTGATGGGAGGAGGATATATCTCCCAAGTTCCTTGGGAAGATATCAAGAAGATATGACAAAACTACTCTAGGGAAGCTTTGAAGAAAGGGAGAGCTTACTAATCTTCTATAGGTAAGTCATCCACCAATGGAGTCTCAAGAATGGATATCACACACTTATTGGAAAATTTAAAGCAAGACATTATAAACAATCTAGCTACTCAACTAGATACATTTCAGGCCAAGAAGAAGTAAGAGGACGTAGAGGTAATGTTAGCAGAATATTACCCCCATTGAATAAAAAAGGACTGTAGATGCAAGATGGTAACTAATATTCAAGGCAAGCATATTGCACCTGAATTAAGGCCAATTCATATTAAAGAAGACCAAGTCTACTCTGTTGCACAAAGGAGGCCTTGGGCTCCAAAACAAGGTATGCCACTAGATCCACTCTCTTATGTTGGGCCATATTTCAATTCCTATTCATCTAGTAATCAATGGCATCACCCATATCCATCCAACTATGGAGGATATCCACCACAGCCTTGGGGTAACCCTCCAAATGCTTGTCCCAATCATCAAAACTCTTCACCCTAGTGGCAACAACCTCAGGGGAATTAGCAACAATGAGTATGTGTAGGATCATCATGGAAAAAATAGGCCCTTATGTGGCAAAAAATTTAAAAAAATAGAGTTAGGTAACTTGACATAAAGCTTTGAACAAGTTATCTATATTATTTTAAAAATATATAATAATAGAATCTATAGAAAAATGAATGTAGTTTCTAAACTACTAGGTTTTTTTTTTTTAAAAAAAAATCTATTTGGTGAAAATTTGAAATTTCAATGCAGTAGTACTTAAACTTCAAGGAAAAAATAAGTAGGTGCCTATCTAACCACCCTAACCACAATAAAATGATAATTATTTTTATAAGATTTTACATATAAGTAGAGAACTCATGTCCGGATGTGATGCATATTTTTTTGTAATTTTTTTCCAAGTAAATAATTAATTATTATTTTTTTATTACAACTTTTAAAAAATATAAAAACTCATATGTCTGACCACCTTAACTTGGTCAAAACTTCATGAAATTAATTTTTTTTAATCCTATAGTATGTAAAGCATTGAATGTGACACATGTTTTGGATTCAAAAAATGTGATACCACTTGAAAGATATATAATTTTTTCAATCAACCTATCAAATAGGAATTTAGTCACAATTCAAATAGAAAATGAATAATAATTATTTATTAAATTCAAAGTAAAGAATAATTTATATTGGTGGAAAGCTGAGAATATCCTTTAAAAACCATTTTTGTTCATCAATTTTGGGTTAAAAAAAATTCGTAAGCCACATACCCTACACATGCCCATTATATTTCCACTTTTTGGCTCATCATGATCCTACACATACCCTAATATTAGGGGCATTGACAACCACCTCCATGATATTGGTAGCAAACAAATCAATGGTGGGGAGGAAAAAAATGGCCAACCTAGACAACCAGTTACATGTGACCACCTTCTCAGCCATAGCAGCCTACTATAATTCCTCCACCTACTAATTTGAGCCCAAATCCACCTAAACCTACTCAGCTACTAGCTCATCCCACACCCAATCCAAATAAAAAACCACAACAACAACCAGTATACTCTATTGATTCAAATCAATTCACTACATATGTTGTGAGTGTAAGTGGCATCCAATTGTGTTCAAGAACTTCTTTACCAACCCCTTTGAAACCCATTATCACTGAGCTTCTTATGGAAGAGGAGGAGGAACCTCTAAATGATCTCATTCAGTCAAGTGCACCTAAAAATCCTGAACCAGTCCCAGTCAAGCAGACTGATCAAGAACCACCATTTCCCTCAAAGACTGGAAGTTGCCAAGAAGAAGGAAGAAAAAGAGGATACAACTGTTAACATCCTGGATCAGCTGAAGCATATATAGTGCATGGGATACAACTTCTCTTTATACTCCTATTCAACCATCTCATGATGAGGATGATCTCGTATGGCCACATGTTGGTGAAGAGGCCAAGGAAGTTAATTTTGTGGTGCAGCTTATGATGTTAGGTAGAATCTCCTTCATGAAGCTTAAAGACAAAGATGAAGTATTGGTTAAAATTATTTAGAATAATTGTGAAGTAGAAGAAGCATCATCTTCTCATTCTATTGTTTGAGTCAAGAAACTTCTTCCTACTCTTCCTATAGCCACCATTCCTATAGATGTTCTTCCTACAACGACTCTTCCTACAACCACTGTTCTAGTAGATGGACTTCCTCCAGCAATAGGTATGTCTCATACGTTGTTGTCATATGAACTAAAGGTACCATGCATTAATGAAGCAACCATCATAGAGTTGACTACACAAGTGTGGGTGTCAGAGGGAATATTTTTGAATGTTAACAACAAATTAAGTGAAGAACAACAATTGTTATTGGAAAACTTATTGAGGACCCACCAACATGTATTTGCATGGGATTATCATGATGTGAAGGGATTGGACCCAAAAATTTGTACACATAGAATTTACATAAGAGATGACTGCACCCTAGTGAGGCAGCCACAAAGAAGTATTGACCTTGCACTAAGAGAAATTGTAAAAGGGGAACTATAGAAATTGTCAGATGCTAGATTTATCTACCCCATTTTGGATAGAAAATGGGTCTATCCATTAGTGATTGTGCCCAAGAAAGGAGGGAAATAACAATTTTTTTTACTATAGGGAACTTAATGCTACCACCAAGAAGGACCATTTTCCCTTACCCTTCATAGATCAAGTATTGGATACACTTGTAGGAAAGTAATACTTTTCTTTTCTAGATAGATTTAGCAACTACAACCAAATCCATATTGCACCAGAGGATGGAAAGAATACCACTTTTACTTGTCCATGGGGGACCTATGCCTACTTAGTACTCCCATTTGGCTTATGCAATGCACCTACAACCTTTCGAAGGGTAGTCATTAGCATATTTTCAAATATCTCTCTTGACTGCATGGAAATTTACATGGATGAATTTCCAACTTATGGTGTTAATTTTAATTAAGCATTGGAAAATATCAGGAGAGTCCTACAAAGATGTGAAGACCAAAAATTTGTCCTTAAATAGTGAAAAGTGCTTCATGATGATGCATGAAGGCGTAGTTCTTGGTCACTACATCTCCCACAAAGGAATTCAAGTAGATCCTACAAAGATTGAGTTGATCACAAATCTTCCCATACCTACAAAACAAAAGGATGTTAGGAGTTTCTTAGGCCATGTAGGATATTATAGGTGTTTCATCAAGGATTTAAAAAAATAGCAGCACCATTGTATACCCTTCTCACTAAAGATGCTAAATTCCAGAGGATTGAAGCTTGTGACAAGGCATTTTCTGACTTGAAGGTAGATTTGACTCATGATCCTGTACTCAAGGGACCTAATTGGGAGCCTCCATTCCACATCCATATTGATGCATCAGATTATTCCGTAGAATTAGTCTTAGGAAAAAAAAGAGCTATTCAAAATGCCATGATTTATTTTTGTCAAAAAAAATTACAGGGAGCTGAATTCAATTATATAGTGACAAAGAAAGAAATGGTAGCAGTGTTCTATACTCTGAATAAATTCAGGCATTATATAACAGGTTACCAAATATTTGTGCACACTAATCATGTAACCATTAGGTATCTCATGAATAAACCTCTAATCTCTGGTGGGATGGCAAGATGGTTATTGTTGATGCAAGAGTTTGACATAACCATTGTGGATAACCCAGGGAAGGCCAATGTTTCTTTAGATTTTATTTCAAGGTTGACTACATCAGCAGATAATCAAGCCATAGATGACTCTTTTTCTAATGAGCATCTATTCTTTATCAATGTACAAACACCCTGGTATGCTAACATAGCTAATTATCTAGTCACATGTAGAGTTCCTCCTCACTTCTCTCCAAAAGAGAGAAGGGAACTCATTGAAAATTCTTTTCCTTTCTCATGGATTATTGGATGCTTTTTTTATACTAGATCAAACCATGCCATGAGGAGATGTGTGAGAGAAGATGAAACATATGAAATTTTTCATGCATACCACAATGAACCATGTGGAGGAAATTTTTGTAGCAAAGAGCACAACAATGAAGATTTTGAACATAGGATATTATTGGCCAACACTCCATAAGGATGTAGGAAGGTATACAAGAAAATGTGACAGATGCCAAAGAATGGGCAGGCCAACCAACTTTGATGAGATGCCACTTTTCTCTTAGGCAGTAATCACTCCCTTTAACAAGTGGGGATTAGATTTTGTAGGACCCATTGACCCTCCATCAAATGGTAAGTCCTATATCTTGGTATGCACTAATTATGTAACTACATGAGTAGAAATTAAGGCCATGAAGCATGCAAGAAATAACAAGGTTGCATAATTTCTTTACGAGGAGATTTTCACAAGGCATGGAGTTCCACAAGAGATAGTGACTAATCAAGGGGCTCAATTCACATCAACACTTGTTGTAGCACTAGTTAATTAGTACAACATAAGGCACACAAATTCTACTCCTTATCACCCCCAGACTAATGGCCAAGTTGAGGTAACCAATAGAGAAATTGAAGCTATTTTGAGGAAAATAGTAGCTAACCATAGCAATCATTGGGAAAATAGATTACTAGAAGCTGTTTGGGCCTATAGAACTACTTGGAAAACAACTACAAGCTTCACTCCATTTGAGTTGTATGGAAATACAAACATGATGCCTATTGAATTTGAACATAAGACTCTTATGACTATGGCAGATTTGGGGATGGATATTTTTGAGGCACAGAGAGAAAGAGCCATGTAGTTAAATTCTTTGGATGAGAGGAGAAGAGCAACCCTGCATCACATAGAAGTAGTTCAGAATCAAAGAATCAAGTGGCATGAAAAAATCATCAAGGATAAGAAATTCCAACCAGGAGATTGGGCCATGCTCTATTAGTCAAGATATTAGGACAATGTAGGAAAATTGCAAACAATGTGGCTAGGACCATATGAAGTTGCTAAAGTATTTCCTAATGGTGCTCTATAGCTCATTACTATTGACCCGGTCAGATTTAAGTTGCTTGTCAATGGTCATCGCCTCAGATTATTTCACAAGTCAACTTCCAAGGAGGAGTTCCTACAACAATTCACTTAGCATACAACATCTAAGCTTCCTACAATGGAAGGAAGTGGACCTAGTGTCCCTCCTTCTGGCTAATTATGGTATGTACTTGTCATAATAATGACTTCCACTTTTGTGGGAGTCCATTTCTTCACCCATCTTCCCATCTTCCCATCCATTTCCACTTTTCTCTCTCTTCCATCACTTCACTTCATTCCACTCCACCTCATCCCACCTCATTTTCATTAATTACTCAACTTATTTCTTTAAAAGCTAAGTGGTACTTTCTCCACACTCTTTGCAATGAATCCTCCACACATTCAAGTATGTACACATTAATTGCTATATCATAATTGTCTTTAATTGCATTCATTTAATTGGTGTACATTAGTATGGACGTTCACCATATCATGACAATATTCCCTACCTTGTCAAATCATCATTCCACATGTTTGGACGCATGCTTAAATTTAGGTTGGGGGGAAGGAAAAAGATGTGAATATTTTTCCCACATGTCAATCGATGTTGGTCTATGTCAGCAAAATTTAAATTGAGCCGATTTGAAATTTGAGTGAGAGGATAGCTCGCATGTGTGAGATGACACCAACTATTGCCGCCATTTCTCTCCATTATAGCTTTTGTTTATTACTCTTTCCTTGACATTATTAACACTATCATATCTCAAGTTGCATTGCAAAAAAAAGGTAATTTAGAAAAGGAAAATTCAGTTGACATTGGCATTGGAAAGTTAGCAAGTGTTGCAGGAAGGTGAATTTAATTTTTAGATGGAATTGCATGAAGGAAACCATAGAGTGTTTTTTTGGTTACAAACAATGGGTGGTGGGTTAGTTCAAAATGAACCCATGGTGCATGATGTATTATTGGAGGATGGACCTTTCTTGGCTGAATTCAAAAACTGTAGGTGGATTGACTACTTCCTGAAGCTGGATGATTTTGGTGAAGACATTGCACTAGAGTTCACCCAGACATTCTCTAAAGGGAAGGCCATGGTGAAAAGATTGAAAGTCATAGCAACTGAAGAAAGAATTGTAGAAGTTACAGGATTACTTGTTGATGGTGAAAATTACCCTACTTCCAAATATGCCAGATCAACTAGGGTCAAATTTATAGAGCCAAATGAGCCTCCATTGAGCATAGATAAATAGGGTGTGAAGAGAATGTCTCATCCCAAGTCATGGAAGAAGATAGTTGTTTATGTCATCAAATACATCACCTATGAAGGTTTCTAGTCAAATTTGCATTCCATGCACTTCAATATTTTGAATCATATGAGGAATGGAAGGAGGATGAATGTGTCAAATGTTTTATACAAAATTATCTCAATCATGGTGGTTGAGACTCAAAAAGGTAGGGATAATTCTTTTTCCCACCATTGTCTGATTAAATTTCTAGTTGAAAAGTCTCTACATGATGTGTCTGGAATGACCTAGGAATAATTCATAAAAATTGATCAATTTAGACCTGATTATTTGCAACCTATGGTTTTGTCTCAATCTCATAGGTCTAGCAGGAGATTGAGCATGGCTTAAGCCACTCTTGGTGCTTCAACCTCTAGCATAGTCCCTAGTGTAAAACCTCTTGTAGCAGAAGAAACCATAGAAATTAGCTCTTCCAGGATAGAGCACTCAAACAAAGAAAGTTATTCACTTGACTCTGATGATGATGTTCCACTTGTCATTCTAATGAAAACTATGGCATAGAAGAGAAAAGTAGAAATGAGAAAAATAAAGGCCAAAAGGAAACTGACAAAAAAAGAGGTGCCAAGCACTAAGAAGAGAAAGGTTGACATTGTTCATCTTGCAACCGATAGAAAGCATGAGAGCCCTCCTAGGAAAGCAAGACCAACTGGGCCAGCCTTTGGTATGCCTCCGTAGGAAATCCTTAAATCTAGAGAAGTATCACAAGGGGACATAGAAGATCCAAAAAGATAGGATAATTTTGAGGAGGAAGATATATTTAAGGAAGCAACAAACATAACATTGGTTGATCTTGCCAATATTGCAAAACAAGTCAAAAATAAAGCGTATGAGGAAAATCAAGAGGTCCTGTAGCAAGAGGTTCTACAACAACAGATCCTATAGCCAAATCCAAAATAGGAGCAGGAGTCCCTGCAACAACAACCCAAATTTGGATAACAATCAATACCCCTGCAACAAAAATTGATGGGACAACCCAAATCCTTGCAGTTAGCATTAGTGTCAAAGAAGATGCTAGTAGGAATACATAACCCCCTAATTTTTCAATGCACAAGGTAGCCATACATTTATGGAAAGATATGCAAAGAAAAGAAGAGGAATGGATGGAGGAAAAACATAGATTGAAGAAGGAAATTCAAAAGAGAGATGAGGAAATTGAAGATAAGGATGTAGAAATTGCCACCTTGAAGAAGAAGGTAGATGATATGGCAGCCCTGGTACCACAAATTTTGGAATGTAGGACCCCTCCAAGGGTCTATGCTCTTCATTTGAAGGAGAAATATTTCTCTTTTAGACTAGAAAGAATTGTCTCAAGTTTGAACCCTTCCATTGAGACCCCTATTGAATTTTTCAATGCTTATCAGATTGCTTCCCCTGAAATAAAAAATTTGTTGTGTGAGTTTTATTTGAATAATTATGTTGTAACTCAAGGCCATGATTGGAATCCAATATTGTATGTTGGGGATATCCAATTAACATCATTTATGTCTTGGGTTCAAAATGAGATTAGTTGGGGACAACAATATGGGGCTTATAAGCAAACAGAATCCAACATCCCCCTATCCATTAGGGCTAAATCAAGGAATCCAAGGGATATTTTTCAGGGAATGGCACAATTTTTTTTTCAAACCTAGCTATGGTAATAGGATTATGCCTTGGATAGAAGTAGTTTATAGTGAGTATGAAGCAAAGGAAAAATGAAAAGAGGAAACCATGAAGAAATACCTCTTAAAAAGATGGAACAACCTAATTGATGATCTCAACTAGGTTGAGCCTCATTCCATCTAGAACTATGTAGTAGCTCTTAAAAGGATTGATAGATATATTCACATTGGAAGGAAAAAGGAGTGATTTTGGCTTCCCCTGACTTTTCAACCACCCATCCTAATGTGGCCTATACTAATATGATATTGCTACAGAGAGATAGAGATGGAGAAGATTGGATAGATTGGGAGGATTCTATTGGGATCCCAATTCATGCACAACACACTCAAATGTGGGATAGTTGTTAGTTGCAAATTTTAGAGCATTGACCAAGCAAAAGAACAGACCTTCACCTGCTAGAGGAACAACAAGATCTTAGGTTGGGGGGAGTGATGAGACTAGTTTATGGTCTCATTTTTTGGGTAGAATTTGTGATTTAGTTGCTAGAGTTATCATGGAATTTGACATTAAGTGTTGATACTTTTGTGATATTTTTTCAAATTTTACACATTGGACTTAATCTTATTTCTACAAACCTTTAATGATAATGGCATGTTATATGGACTATCTATATTAATTTTGCATGTGGTTAATGAATTTTCCTTAAGGTGGTTACAAATATGCAATTATTGTGTGTACTAATGTTGCCATGTAGATTTAATTTGAGGATGCTAAATTGAGGAAGACACCATCAACTGGGCATGCACCATAATTTCCAACAAGGGAATCGTTCAAAGGTCAAAGGAGGTTGATGATAGGATATTCCTCATGCAAACCAAATGTAACCACCTTGTAGTTGTCATTATTGATCTTGAGAAAATGTGTGCATTACTACAACAATACATCTATGGTTGGACATGCATGTCTGACTAGATTCCATGCATGCATAACCATTGCCCCCACTTTCTCTATTTTCCCTAAATGGCATCCTCCTAGTTTGTGGAGTTGACTACCTTGTTTAGTTGATAGTATAAATAAATATCATATGATCCTTCTATGAAGGTTGTGTGATTTGATATTGTACTTGCATTCTTGAGTTTTCAACAATACAAATATATTACTCTTTTGTACTCATGATTTACAATGAATAAAATGAAGTTCTAAGTTTGAGCATCTGAGTTCTCATTAGTTTTAGAGTATACTTATCCAAGGGGGCCCACTTGGTGAGTAATCCATCCTATAGTTTAGTATTATTTTTTGTTCAATAATTAGTTAAAAATCAGGCACCAACTCTTCCTATAGCCAATAGAATTTCATTTTGTGACTGTTCCTGCAACCAAAGTAGACAAAGTAGTGCACTATTTATTTGCTCATATTTTCATTTTTGTCATGCATTTTAGCTTGGTACAATTATTGATTGATGTTTAGTATTTATGTTATTCCTTTCTAAGCAATTTACTTTTAGCAACATTGTGTCTTTCTTAGCTATAGAATAAAAATGGCTACTTTGGGTTCCTAGTGCACATACTATGCTAACCCATTTCAAGTTCATGTCTCTAGGTTGAAAAGTTAAATGCACCTTCTTGATGATTGAAATAGATATTTAGGTTAGATGTCCAATCTCTTAATCACAGCTGTAAAGTAATAGTCATTGAACCATTGTAGGAGGTAGATAGTTGTTCTAGATCAGGAAACTTGAACCTATAATACTCTATATTCTCTTCAATTCCTTCTCTACAAAATTCTATCATTAGATCTAGACTTACAATAAATCTAAAAAATAAATGGTGGAGGGTGGCTATATAGGAGTGTGCCTTATTCAAACCCCTTTGTTTGGTATTTCTACCTCCACAAATAACCAGTGATCTAATTGATAAAAGTGTGTGTTCTCTTAATCTTAAGTGCATCTAAGGCTATGATGAGCTAAAATACATAAAACCCTACTCAAGTGCATTAGACAATGACTCCTATATGATAATGACAAGATCTACGTAAGAGTGTTAGAACACATAGATATATTGAGAGGGGAGGTGAATTAGTATATCCTTCAAATTAATCCAATTCAAATTCATCAATCAAACTTATAACTATCTTAACTTGATAAAGCATTCAAAACAAAAGCACACAATCACAACATGAAATTTATGTGGAAAACCATATAATGGAAAAAAAAAAGTGAAAAAATTGATTGGGGATACTATATAAATCTAGCCTAACAAAGATAAACAAGATTTACAATGAAAATTTTATGTCCTCAACCAAGGAAATTTACAACAACCTCCCAATTAGAACACTTACAGAAAGAGGTTACAACCTCATAATACTATACTTTATGCATAATATTCTCAACTTCCTCTACAACACCTTTGCTTCCACTAGCTCACTGCTTTTAGCACTTTACTTACACTAATTTTCTCTTAGCTCACTACCTCTAGCACTCACTTACATGCACCTTTTGGATCACTGCCTTCAACACTTCACTTACACCTTTAGTTGTTAACCTGCACCAAGGAACTCAACTCTAACACCAATTATTAAAACACACAGATATAATAAGAGGGGGGTGAGTTAGTATATCCTTCAAATTAGTCCAATTCAAATTTATCAATCAAAATTATAACTATCTTAACCTGGTAAAGCATTCAAATAACAAGCCCATAATCACAACACCAAATTTAATGAAAAAATCCACAAGGGAAAATTATGGTGAGAAAGGCTCTTCTTGGAGCTACTATCCAAATCCAACCTCACAAAGATAAAAAAATATTTACAATCATAGTTTCATGGATTCAATAGAGGAACTTTACAACTCCCTCCCAATTAACACTTTAAAAAGAGGTTGCAACCTCTAATACATTACTTGATGAATTAGATAGCCAACTTCATCCACAACATCTCTTATGCCTCTATCTCACTACCTTCAATACTTTACTTACACTCCTCTAATTTTGGATCATTTCCTCTAGCACTTACTCATGCACTTTTTCCTTTTTCTCACTACCTCCAACACTCACTTACATGCTCCTTTCAGCTCACTCCCTTCAACACTTCACTTATACAATTCTGCATTTGGATCATTGCCTTCAACATACATCAGATACTTTGAACTGCACATTCTCATTCCTCTACCTTCAACACACTGCATTCAATTTTTTTATTAAACACGCAATACTTGATACACACCTTTGAAGTGACACTTGACTCTTCATTTATACCTTTGAAAAGCTTCAAAAATTTTCCCCTTGTCGACTATACTAAACCATGTAAAGATGAAATATGCAATGACCATAATGATTTGGCTACAAAAAAACTGTGGTAAATATAAATCAATTTTTTTCTAAACAATGAGATAAGCATGACCTATTTTACATATGTGTATAATCCCATGCTAGCACACACAATAGAAAATTAGTGCAAACACCTCAACCAACCAAGTAATCCCAAAAAACACTCAACTCACATAATATTAACTCTAGACCACAAGCAGTATGAGAGAGACACAAAAAAATTCCATGCCTTCCTTTTACAACTTGATTCAAATTGTAATGGCACAAGAAAAAACTTAGAACCATTATCTCTTGCAAACATAGACAACATAGGAATTCTTGAGATAGAACATTGAAAACTCAACTTATGTTACATCTTGACACTTAAAAGGATAAGAAAAATAGAAATTTTAAACTCATCCTCAAAACCACAAGACCACAACATCAACCATAGAGAAATGAAAAACATTTCTATGAACCTTTCATAGTTGCAACAACACAATCTTCACTTTGCTAACTCATGCAACTTCTATTGTAACTTTTATGCTCTAAAAATAGAAACATACATTCATCTCACTTGAGTTTTATTGTCTTCAAAAATGTAGGATAATATATTCAAATGCGGAGCATTTTTCAGAGCATGTACAACACAAATTTCTAAGCAATTGTCTATAAGAGAATATTTTATACATTTTACAACAAATAGTGAATTCCCCTATTCATGAGAAACAAGAAATGTAGGAAAATATTTATTTTAAGCTCATGACACCCAAAATCATAACCAAAATTTTTAATCAACATACTAATTGTAGCATATGCAACCATCCATAAACTACCATTCTACTGACAACAAAGACAATATCAAAAATAATATCCATTCTATTAACATCAATGACAACATTGACATTAACTACAACACCTACAACAACCTTCATTCTATTGAAATCAATGATAGTATCTATAATAAAGAGAAATTCAAATACCCTTAGGAAATCTAAAACAAAATGATACTTTGCCTTGGGCAGTAAGTATTATGAAGCTTGAAGATGAAAACACTTAGGAAATAAGTCATTAGGTTGTAGAAAATGGCCAAGAGAACTTTCCAAACCTAGAATCCATTATGTCCTTCTATTGCCATGAAAATACAATCATGAAATAATACTTGATCAAATTTGAAAAATAATGCTTGAAAACTTGCAAACTCAAATGTACTTTTTGGAAGGTAATGATCTCTTGCATCTTTTTCTCCAAAATTATAATTTTATTTCAAATGGTGAAAATACTAGGTTTTTATATGCATTTAATCTAATTTCTCAAAAAAATAGATTTTGATGGCTGACTTTGGACATTTGAAATTCAAATAATAAAATACCAACACCAACATATTCAATTTCAAAGGAAAAATAAGGGGACTAAGTCACCCTAGGTGAGTGTGTCCCAACCACATTGTTTAGGAATTAAGGTGTCGAGTACAAATTATTAAATGAATGCTTTTGTTTTCTACTTGCAATTTGTTGAAAAATGATAAAATGGGCCACAAAATGTATAATTTTTGAAATTAGGGATTGATTAAGGTATTTTGAGAAGCATTAATGCAATGGTCACTCAAATAAGTTTCAAATAAAGTGTGAAATTATACTTTCACCTAAAAGGGATTACAATATCCAACACTACAAAAGAATTCATTCTAGCATATGCATATAATGGGAAAAGAGAAAAAGTGAATTGTTATTGTGGCTAAAGAAATAAAAAAATCATTTTCATATTTCACAAGCTAGGATAAGTGAATTTCTACATTTTACAATCTGAAAATGACATTTTAAATTGCATTTCTTCATTGAAAATTTTGAAAATTTCTTGCATACTTTCCTTTTACATTTAAAAAATCATAAATTGGTCAAAATTTGGAAATTTATTTATTGTTAAACCTACACAGTCATAGGTTAGGACACTTTAACACTATAGACCACTTAAAATTTTATTTTTATAAAATATATTAACATTCTAGGGCATCCTTGTGCCCTAGACCAACAAAATTTAGCTAAAATTTAGGCCACAGATATGTTTTTGTGCTTGTTTTGTGTTCCTACTTCCTTTTTTTGAATTTTATTTCATTTGTTGTCATTGGTCTATACTTTCCTCTTATATTAGGCTTACTCAAGCATCTTAAAACTCATATGAGCTTCACAACCTAGTGTCCTACTACTAATACCGATGAGATGAATTTTTAGACTTATGGCATCCTTCCCTATCACTATGTTCGTTATGGTGCGTGATTCCTCTAACTATTTCACAAAAGGTATGAATTCAACACAATCCATTTTTTATTCCATTCCTAGCCACACACTACCCATGATAACCTCACAATCTAACATTTGTGTGGACTTAGAGACTATTATTGCCCATGTTCTTGAAAATAAGCTAAAACAATTGGAAAACGATTTAGAGGGTCTTCAAGATTATTTAAACATTGAATATTTAGTAGGACAAATAGTGCCTACTGTGGATAACCTTATGAAGTTGATAAATGATGCCCCAATGAATATAATTGTTGCATAGGGGTGGGTGAAAAAAGATGTGGGGCCAAATTGTGGCCAAAATTAAAGAAAAACTTTTGATAGGCTATAACATGAGCATGGTATAATGTGAGTGTGTTATAATGCACTTAGGTTATGGATTGGTGTGATTGATCCTAAGGCTCAACCACAATGAGCCTATTTCATGCCCGCATTATAAGGTGAGTTTGGAATTACGAGTTATTAAAAGAAAATGAAAATCGAATTCATTTTTATGCTGACTATTTTTTCTTTTTCCTATGGCCAAAAACCCTTCTCTTGCAAGCTTTTGTTCTGGGAGGAGACAATCTTGGATTTTTTTCATCAATTTTTTGCTATTTCATCACCAAGATGCCGCCACATCAACAGGGAGGTCGAAGAGGTAAGGATTGTTTGTTTTTTATTGTGAATTTTTTAGTTTTAGGTTGTTTTTGATATTCATTTGTTCAATTTATAGGAAATGATAATGTTCCTTGAAGCCATCTTCAAAATCCTCCTAAAAATTCTCAACAACCAGAGCAACAACAACATGAACAAAATCCTCAAGTTAAACAACCACAATAAAAATTTCCTCCACCAATCCCTCAACAGCTTCTTAGCACTCAACAAAATTTAATAGGGATAATTAAAAACAATAAAAAAAATTGAGTTAACCATGAGGTTGAATGATCCAAAGGTTCAACCATGGAGAGAAGAACACTTTCAAATTCACTTAAAGAAATGTTGAAACATGTAGATGCAATCAACAAACAATTAAGTGGTTGGCAAGATAGGAGGCAAGCTACTAGGAATTTAACCAGAATAAATTATCATATAAAGAAGTAAAAGATGAAAAGATTACAAAATTAGATTTTTGATCATTATTCACCGACCCACACACAAATCCAAATCTTGACCTCAATGCAAAGAGGTTTCCTATCCATTGGTGCCACCACCAAGGGATTAGGAATTTTTTTTTGAATAGGTGGTACATGGTTTTTGATTATCCACAATGCAACAATTGTGAAGTCCCACAATATTTCCTAAGGAAACTACACTATAAGTTCATCTTGAACAAAATCTTGAATTATTTTGATATGAGGGACTTCCAAGGGAGATATGGGGGGTTGACTCAAGATAGACCCGATGCACAATAAGATCCTAGGTGACAAGTGAGATGAGCTCTCACTAGGCCAAATTATGAGAGCATTGTTATCCCTTCCATTGTGAAGGAGAGTGCCTAGGTAGAAAATTTGTAGGCTATCATCTCTTTGACCTAGAATGTCATCCAACATGCCAGTCCTATATTACAATACCATAGAGGGGAATCTTTGAGTGGTAGGCTTCCACCCAATTGGTGTCAATTTTGTGGGGTGACTTGTACCTATGACCCCATCGACACTGATGATGCTACTACACAGGATATGTCTACAGCTACAAAGATGGTGAGGGAAGGTTACATTTTGAATGAGGATTATGGGATCGATACTTAGGTAAATGTTAGCATGTTCATTGAATTTAATTTATCAAATTTCATTTTTAAAATACGAGATTAACTGATTTATTTGTATGATTGTAATAAAATTTCAAGGTCATAGTGTTGATATTGGATAGATTGGTGCTACACCTACTTATTACTCCATTGCATTTACCGTTGAGGTATCTAACTAGTAAACAATTATAAATTTATTACATGTTAATACCATTTCTATATGAATGTTATTCTAATATTTGATTTTGGATGTTCAATAGGCTAATATTGGAGGTTTCATGGGAACACCTCCTAGTGCTAGTGGAGTTAGAAAAAACTTCACGCAAGTAATAGAATAAAGAGTTTAACTAATGAATTATATTTGATAGATTTGTGTAGGTTATATTCATATCATTGATTACATTGCATTCCACATCTTTCAATTTTTTTTCAAACAGCTCAATGCCTTTTCTATGCTACCACATTTTCCATGCATGTCTACCAAAGCATTTTATCAAACAATTCACCTCCTTGCTATCATGGCTAAAAGCCTAAAAAAAGGTGCTTTCAAACAAACTATAGGTTCTTGGAAAAAATATACCAAAGAATAATAGTAAGAAATAGCATAGAAAAGGAAGTGAGTAGTTTGAAAAAATTCCTCAAAGAAATGTGGTCTCATGGTGATGGAATGCCATTACATCACCATGTGACAACATTTGTTAGAGGCATTTTTTCAAACATCTCACTACCTTTTCTATGCTACCACATTTTCCATACATGTCTACCAAAGCATATAATTAAACTACTTGAACTTCCTTGTTGCTATGGCTAAAAGACTAAAAAAGGTGCTTTCCAATAAACTATGCATGCCTAGAAAAAATCTATCAAAGCATAATAGTAGGCAATAGCATAAACAAGGTAGTGAGTAGCTTGAAAAAATGTCTTGAAGAAGTGTGGTCTCCTAGTAATGGAATTCCATTCCATCACCATTAGATCACATTTCCTTGAGGAATTTCTTCAAACAACTCACCACATTTTCTATGCTACCACATTTTCCATACACATCTACCAAAGTATTTAATAAATCTACTCACTTCCTTGCTGCTATGACTAAAAGCCTAAATTAGGTTCTTTCCAACAAACTATGAACGCTTGGAAAAAAATCTATCAAAGCATAATAGTAAGCAATAACATAGACAGAGAAGTGAGTAGTTTGAAAAAAATTATTTGGAGAAATGTGGTCTCATGGTGATGGAATGCCATTCCATCACTATGAGACCACATTTCTTTGAGACATTTTTCCAAACAGCTCACCGCCTTTTCTATGCTACCACATTTTCCATACATGTCTACCAAAGCATTTTATCAAACTACCTGAACTTCGTTGCTGCTATGGCTAAAATCCTAAAAAGGTGCTTTCCAACAAACTATGGATGCTTGGAAAAAATCTATCAAATCATAATAGTAAGTAATAGCATAGGAAAGGAAGTGAGTAGTTTGAAAAAATTCCTTGAAGAAATATAGTCTCATGGTGTTGGAATGCCATTCCATCACCATGAGACCACATTTCTTTGAGGAATTTTTTCCAACAACTCACTGCCTTTTCTATGATACCATATTTTGCATACATGTATACCCAAGCATTTTATCAAAATACTCACTTCCTTGCTGTTATGGCTAAAATCCAAAAATAGATGCTTTCCAAAAAACTATGGATGCTTGTAAAAAATATATCAAAGCATAATAGTAAGAAATATAATAGTCAAGGTAGAGAGTATTTTGAATAAATGCCTTGAAGAAATGTGGTCTCATGGTGAGGGAATGCCATGACATATTTATTTTTAATGGCATTCCATTTCCATGAGACCCAATTTCTTTGAGACATTTTTCAAATAGTTCATTGCCTTCTCTATGCTACCATAGTTATCGTACATGTATACCAAAGAATTTTAGCAAATGGTTCACTACCTTGTTGCTAAGCCTAAAACTATGTGCTTTCGAACAAGCTATGATAGGGAAAATAGTAAGCATGATAGTCAAAAATATATAATTTAATAAGTAATCAAAATTCTATTCATTATCTCATACATTATAAACCATGATGCACATCAATATTGTAGTTCTCATGATTGAATAATTTGTTGTTTTATTTTTGGATGTTGGAAGTGGATACACCTCTGAATGTTTATAGGGAAATCAAGCTTGGTGTTGCATCTACTATAGACTCCTCAATGCCTCTCATGGAGGTATGAGACAAATTACTAATATTCAATTTACATTCATTGTTATAGTTGTTAGTTAGTGAAAACTCAAACCATTATTGATTCATAGTTTAATTTCTCTTTGGATGGCTTCTGTAGGGATTCAACATTCGTTAGCATGATCATTTGAATATTTCCCTTGAGGAGAGTGATCATAAGATGGCGGAAAGTGATTATTTTGTTAAATATATCATTTTTTATAATTCAATTTCTATATATTAATGTCTTTACTTGTTATTGTAATAGATAAGGCTTGAACAAGGACTAAAACCTAGGAGGAGCACTAGGAGCACTCCTCGACCTTTGAATAAATAAAATCCTAATAGACCTATCACCATCTGATCAACAAGCAAAGGGCAAGAGTTTATTTCGAGAGAATGGAGAGCAATGAATTTTGATTCTAGTGCCCTTTGTTGTATGCCTATATGGCAGTTTTGTACATTTTTTTATTGCATATATTTGACATTGTATGCCTATGACATTCTCATAAGCCTATATGGATATTTTGTATATATTTTATACTTATATCAACATATATTTATGTATGCCTACATGGATGTTTGGCTAATACAAATATTTTTATTGATGGTGTCTATATTTGTATTATAAATCCACTATCAAATAGATATGAGTTATGTGTATTCAAGTGTATACTTTACAAATTGCATGTATACTTTGTGACTTACATGTATTCCAATGTATACATTGTGACTTACATGTTTCCATGCATACACTATGTATTAATTTGTGTATACTATGTATTTATGTGTATACTTCAAGGCTTACGTGTATTTGAGTACTTCTGCTTCCCTTATTCACATGTATGCTTCACTTATTCACACGTATAATTATTAATTGGTTAGCCCTAGCAATGATCATTGTTTCCCTTCATGGTTTGTCTTGAATATTTATTGATTGATGCTAAAAAAATTTATTAGTTGATGCTAATTTAAAACTACAATGTTTCTAGGAATACTAGTAGAGTTACAAATTACAAAATTGCACAAATTCAAAAGAAAAGATAAACTATAAATAAATGCACTGATTATTAACTTGATAATTGATTAAGAATGAGTATAATATATATATCAAGAGATGAGCCTTCTACAATGGAAACTTCCAACTAGAAAATAGGCAAAGCATTCCCAATACTTTGAAATCAATAACCCACCAAAAATTACTATGGGAGATAAGGAAAATGAACCCACATAGGCATAACTGAATAAAGAATAGTCCACCCTTCACAGCTTGGTGAAACCACTGCCAAACTTAGAAGATCTTAAAGATAAAGAAGAATTATGATCTATATAATATAGAATTAGTACCCACTTTGATGACTACAAAATTTTCAACCATGGGCTTATCATGCTTTTTCAAATTTGGTAAGAAGGCTTATATAAGATCCTTGAGCAATGTATTTCCTAATGCTCCCTTGTTCTTATATATCTCA
>VDFB02270651.1:517914195-517943932 GCA_007258455.2 Sequoia sempervirens | reverse complement strand
AAACCTAGAATCCATTATGTCCTTCTATTGCCATGAAAATACAATCATGAAATAAGACTTGATCAAATTTGAAAAATAATGCTTGAAAACTTGCAAATTCAAATGTACTTGGTGGAAGGTAATGATCTCTTGCATCTTTTTCTCCAAAATTTTAATTTTATTTCAAATGGTGAAAATACTAGGTTTTTATATGCATTTAATCTAATTTCTCAAAAAAGAAGATTTTGATGGCTGACTTTGGACATTTGAAATTCAAATAATAAAATACCAACACCAACATATTCAATTTCAAAGGAAAAATAAGGGGAGCAAGTCACCCTGGGTGAGTGTGTCCCAACCATATTGTTTAGGAATTAAGGTGTCGAGTACAAATTATTAAATGAATGCTTTTGTTTTCTACTTGCAATTTGTTGAAAAATGATAAAATGGGCCACAAAATGCATAATTTTTGAAATTAGGGCTTGATTAAGGGATTTTGAAAAGAATTAATGCAATGGTCACTCAAATAAGTTTCAAATAAAGTGTGAAATTATACTTTCACCTAAAAGGGATTACAATATCCAACACTACAAAAGAATTCATTCTAGCATATGCATATAATGGGAAAAGAGAAAAAGTGAATTGTTATTGTGGCTAAAGAAATAAAAAAATCATTTTCATATTTCACAAGCTAGGATAAGTGAATTTCTACATTTTACAATCTGAAAATGACATTTTAAATTGCATTTCTTCATTGAAAGTTTTGAAAATTTCTTACATACTTTCCTTTTACATTTAAAAAATCATAAATTGGTCAAAGTTTGGAAATTTATTTATTGTTAAACCTACACAGTCATAAGTTATGACACTTTAACACTATAGACCACTTAAAATTTATTTTTATAAAATACGTTAACATTCTAGGGCATCCTTGTGCCCTAGACCAACAAAATTTAGCTAAAATTTAGGCCACATATATGTTTTTGTCCTTTTTTTGTGTTCCTACTTCCTTTTTTTGAATTTTATTTCATTACTTGTCATTGGTCTATACTTTCCTCTTATATTAGGCTTACTCAAGCATCTTAAAACTTATATGAGCTTCACAACCTAGTGTCCTACTACTAATACCGATGTGATGAAATTTTAGACTTATGGCATCCTTCCCTATCACTACATCCGTTATGGTGCTTGAGTCCTCTAACTATTTCACAAAAGGTATGAATTCAACACAATCCATTTTTTATTCCATTCCTAGCCACACATTGCCCATGATAACCTCACAATCTAACATTTGTGTGGACTTAGAGACTATTATTGCCCATGTTCTTGAAAATAAACTAAAACAATTGGAAAAAGATTTAGAGGGTCTTTCAAGATTATTTAAACATTGAATATTTAGTAGGAAAAATAGTGCCTATTGTGGATAACCTTATGAAGTTGATAAATGATGCCCAATGAATATAAGTGTTGCATAGGGGTGGGTAAAAAAAGATGTGGGGCCAAATTGTGGCCAAAATTAAAGAAAACTTCTGATAGGCTATTACATGAGCATGGTATAATGTGAGTGTGTTATAATGCACTCAGGTTATGGCTTGGTGTGATTGATCCTAAGGCTCAACCACAATGAGCCTATTTCATGCCCACATTATAAGGTGAGTTTGGAATAGCGTGCTTGAGTTACGAGTTATTAAAAGAAAATGAAAACCGAATTCATTTTTATGTTGACTATTTTTTCTTTTTCCTATGGCCAAAAACCCTTCTCTTGCGTGCTTGTGTTTTGGGAGGAGACAATCTTGGATTTTTTTCATCAATTTTTTGCTATTTCATCACCAGGATGCCACCACATCAACATGGAGGTCGAAGAGGTAAGGATTTTTTGTTTTTTATTGTGAATTTTTTAGTTTGAGGTTGTTTTTGATATTCATTTGTTCAATTTATAGGAAATGATAATGTTCCTTGAAACCATCTTCAAAATCCTCCTAAAAATTCTCAACAACCAGAGCAACAACAACATGAACAAAATCCTCAAGTTCAACAACCACAATAAAAATCTCCACCAATCCCTCAACATCTTCCTAGCACTCAACAAAATTTAATAGGGATAATTAAAAACAATTAAAAAAAATTGAGGAGTTAACCATGAGGTTGAATAATCCAAAGGTTCAACCATGGAGAGAAGAACACTTTCAAATTCACTTAAAGAAATGTTGAAACCTGTAGATGCAATCAACAACAATTAAGTGGTTGGCAAGATAAGAGGCAAGCTGCTAGGAATTTAACTAGAATAAATTATCATATAAAGAAGTAAAAGATGAAAAGATTACAAAATTAGATTTTTTCTCATTATTCACCGACCCACACACAAATCCAAATCTTGACCTCAATGCAAAGAGGTTTCCTATCCATTGGTGCCACCACCAAGGGATTAGGATTTTTTTTTTGAATAGGTGGTACATGGTTTTTGATTATCCACAATGCAACAATTGTGAAGTCCCACAATATTTCCTAAGGAAACTATACTATAAGTTCATCTTGAACAAAATCCTGAATTATTTTGATATGAGGGACTTCCAGGGGAGATATGGGGGGTTGACTCAAGATAGACCTGATGCACGATAGGATCCTAGGTGACAAGTGAGACGAGCTCTCGCTAGGCCAAATTATGAGAGCATTGTTATCCCTTCCATTGCGAAGGAGAGTGTTGAGGTATAAAATTTGTAGGCTATCACCTCTTTGACCTAGAATGTCATCCAACATGCCAGTCCTATAGTACAATACCATAGAGGGGAATCTTTGAGTGGTAGGCTTCCACCCCATTGGTGTCAATTTTGTGGGGTGACTTGTACATATGACCCCATTGACACTAAGGATGCTACTACACATGATATGTCTACAGCTATAGAGATGGTGAGGGAAGGTTACATTTTGAATGAGGATTATGGGATCGATACTTAGGTAAATGTTAGCATGTTCATTGAATTTAATTTATCAAATTTCATTTTTTAAATACAAGATTAACTAATTTATTTGTATGATTGTAATAAAATTTCAAGGTCATAGTGTTGATATTGGATAGATCAGTGCTACACCTACTTATTACTCCATTGCATTTACCATTGAGGTATCTAACTACTAAACAATTATAAATTTATTACATGTTAATACCATTTCTATATTCAAATGTTATTCTAATATTTGATTTTGGATGTTGAATAGGCTAATATTGGAGGTTTCATGGGAGCACCTCCTAGTGCTAGTGGAGTTAGAAAAAACTTCACACAAGTAATAGAATAAAGAGTTTAACTAATGAATTATACTTGATAGATTTGTGTAGCTTATATTCATATCATTGATTACATTGCATTCCACATCTTTCAATTTTTTCAAACAACTCACTGCCTTTTCTATGCTACCACATTTTCCATGCATGTCTACCAAAGAATTTTATCAAACAATTCACCTCCTTGCTATCATGGCTAAAATCCTAAAAAAGGTGCTTTCAAACAAACTATAGGTTCTTGGAAAAAAATATACCAAAGAATAATAGTAAGAAATAGCATAGAAAAGGAAGTGAGTAGTTTGAAAAAATTCCTCAAAGAAATGTGGTCTCATGGTGATGGAATGCCATTACATCACCATGCGACAACATTTCTTAGAGGCATTTTTTCAAACAACTCACTGCCTTTTCTATGCTACCACATTTTCCATAGATGTCTACCAAAGCATATAATTAAACTACTTGAACTTCCTTGTTCCTATGGCTAAAATACTAAAAAAGGTGCTTTCCAATAAACTATGCATGCCTAGAAAAAATCTATCAAAGCATAATAGTAGGCAATAGCATAGACAAGGTAGTGAGTAGCTTGAAAAAATGTCTCAAAGAAGTGTGGCATCATAGTAATGGAATGCCATTCCATCACCATTAGATCACATTTCCTTGAGGAATTTCTTCAAACAACTCACCACCTTTTCTGTGCTACCACATTTTCCATACACGTCTACCAAAGCATTTAATAAATCTACTCACTTCCTTGCTGCTATGACTAAAAGCCTAAATTAGGTGCTTTCCAACAAACTATGAATGCTTGGAAAAAATCTATCAAAGCATAATAGTAAGCAATAACATAGACAGGGAAGTGAGTAGTTTGAAAAAATTATTTGAAGAAATGTGGTCTCATGGTGATGGAATGCCATTCCATCACTATGAGACCACATTTCTTTGAGACATTTTTTCAAATAGCTCACCACCTTTTCTATGCTACCACATTTTCCATACATGTCTACCAAAGCATTCTATCAAACTACTTGAACTTCATTGCTGCTATGGCTAAAATCCTAAAAAGGTGCTTTCCAACAAACTATGGATGCTTGGAAAAAATCTATCAAATCATAATAGTAAGTAATAGCATAGGAAAGGAAGTGAGTAGTTTGAAAAAATTCCTTGAAGAAATATGGTCTCATGGTGTTGGAATGCCATTGCATCACCATGAGACCACATTTCTTTAAGGAATTTTTTCAAACAACTCACTGCCTTTTCTATGCTACCATATTTTGCATACATGTATACCCAAGCATTTATCAAACTACTCACTTCCTTACTGTTATGGCTAAAAGCCAAAAATAGGTGCTTTCCAAAAAACTATGGATGCTTGTAAAAAATCTATCAAAGCATAATAGTAAGCTATTTAATAGTCAAGGTAGAGAGTATTTTGAATAAATGCCTTGAAAAAATGTGGTCTCATGGTGAGGGAATGCCATGACATATTTATTTTTAATGGCATTCCATTGCCATGAGACCCAATTTCTTTGAGACATTTTTCAAATAGTTCACTACCTTCTCTATGCTACCATAGTTATCGTACATGTCTACCAAAGAATTTTAGCAAATGGTTCACTGCCTTGCTACTATGGATAAAAGCCTAAAACTAGGTGCTTTTGAACAAGCTATGATAGGGAAAATAGTAAGCATGATAGTCAAAAATATATAATTTAATAAGTACTCAAAATTCTGTTCATTATCTCATACATTATAAACCACGATGCACATCAATATTGTAGTTCTCATGATTGAATAATTTGTTGTTTTATTTTCAGATGTTGGAAGTGGATACACCTCTGAATGTTTATAGGGAAATCAAGCTTGGTGTTGCATCTACTATAGACTCCTCAATGCCTCTCACAGAGGTATGAGACAAATTACAAATATTCAATTTACATTCTTTGTTATAATTGTTAGTTAGTGAAAGCTCAAACCATTATTGATTCACAGTTTAATTTCTCTTTGGATGGCTTCTGCAGGGCTTGAACATTCCTTAGCATGATCATTTGAATATTTCCCTTGAGGAGAGTGATCATTAGATGGCAGAAAGTGATTATTTTGTTAAATATATCATTTTTTACAATTCAATTTCTAGATATTAATGTCTTTACTTGTTATTGTAATAGATAAGGCTTGAACAAGAACTAAAACCTAGGAGGAGCACTAGGAGCACTCCTCGGCCTTTGAATAAATAAACTCCTAATAGACCTATCACCATCTGATCAACAAGCAAAGGGTAAGATTTTATTTTGAGAGAATGGAGAGCAATGAATTTTGATTCTAGTTCCCTTTGTTGTATGCCTATATGGCAGTTTTGTACTTTTTTTTTATTGCATATATTTGACATTGTATGCCTATATGGCTATTTTGTATATATTTTATACTTATATCAACATATATTTATGTATGCCTACATGGATATTTGGTTAATACAAATATTTTTATTGATGGTGTCTATATTTGTATTATAAATCCACAATCAAATAGATATGAGTTATGTGTATTCAAGTGTATACTTTACAAATTTCATGTATACTTTGTGACTTACATGTATTCCAATGTATACATTGTGACTTACATGTTTCCATGCATATACTATGTATTTGTGTGTATACTTCAAGGCTTATGTGTATTTGAGTACTTGTTCTTCCCTTATTCACATGTATGCTTCACTTATTCACACGTATAATTATTAATTGGTTATCCCTAGCAATAATCATTGTTTCCCTTCATGGTTTGTCTTGAATATTTATTGATTGATGCTAAAAAAAATTATTAGTTGATGCTAATTTAAAACTACAATGTTTCTAGGAATACTAGTAGAGTTACAAATTACAAAATTGCACAAATTCAAAAGAAAAGATAAACTATAAATAAATGCACTGATTATTAACTTGATAATTGATTAAGAATGAGTATATAATATATATATCAAGAGATGAGCCTTCTACAATGGAAACTTCCAACTAGAAAATAGGCAAAGCATTCCCAATACTTTGAAATCAATAACCCACCAAAAATTACTATGGGAGATAAGGAAAATGAACCCACATAGGCATAACTGAATAAAGAATAGTCCACCCTTCACAGCTTGGTGAAACCACTGCCAAACTTAGAAGATCTTAAAGATAAAGAAGAATTATGATCTATATAATATAGAACTAGTACCCACTTTGATGACTACAAAATTTTCAACCATGGGCTTATCATGCATTTTCAAATTTGGTAAGAAGGCTTATTTAAGATCCTTGAGCAATGTATTTCCTAATGCTCCCTTGTTCTTACATATCTCAATACAGTTTAATTTGCAAAGTTTCATCAAACACTTTATCTAAAAGGAAAAAAAATATTTTCAATTGGTATTCCATGAGATGTTTCATAAAAAGATTACAATATATTTAACCTTTTGATTGGAACAAATCAATTAAGTAAAGGATACATAATCTTCGCAACACTTGCAAAACATAATATTCATAGTAGATGATGAGTAGTTAACTTCTTGACACATTATCATACAAACATTTATCTTGAATAATATTTAAACATTTTCACAACATAATCCTCATGGTACAAAATGAATTGTTATGTTCTTGATCCATCACCATATAAACACGTCGAAAGATATATATGTCAACTTTTTTCAATATTATTTGTTGTATAGGAAATGGGCTTGGGAGAAAGCTTTATAATTTATAATACAAATAAGAAATGGACTTGGGTGAAAACTTTATTTATCACACCAAATAATAGATTTACATGAGAGTATCAATTATTTCTCTTAGACTCCAATTTTCAAGCATAGTAAATTATTTCAAATGAAAATGACAAAATGCTTCACAACCTAAGTTGTTAATTGAGGAAAAGTAAAAAAATTCCAAGTTCCACAATTATACACATTTACAATTGGTTGTTTATTGTTGTAAGGGAAAAGACGATAATTAAAAAACATCTTGAACTTTCTAGAATTGAGGATGATCATATGCTTTTGGCGTGGAAAACTTAGAATTCTTAGCTGTCATGTGAATGTTTCTCTTTTTTATTGTTTTGCATGCCATCATAAGGGATCGAGTAGGTTGAACACAACTCAGAGTGATTTGTCATGTTTGGCTATGAAAGAGGACCATTCCTAGCATAAACATACCTATTGAGATGAGTTGGAACAATTTTTTTGGTCACAAAAGTTGTAGAACGAAAGTTACACCACTTTGCAGCTTTACACTACTTGTATTTGACACGTTTTCCATCAAGTGAAAATAGGACATCACAGGAAAATGAATCTAATATAACAAAAAAAAAGAGAGGTTATTGTAGAGGAGCCCAACAAAATATCATACACTCAGATGGAGAGTTTTTAAGTGACATGGTTTTCAAGAATAGCTCATCAAAGATTGCAATAATTTTGCACTTTGGACCCTTAAGGGATCAAGCTAGTTGAGCATAGATAAGAGTGATTCGGTGTGTTTGGGTGAAAAATAGGGCCATGCCTAGTGTAAACATACCCATTTGGATGTGTTGGAATAGTTCATTTGGTCACTTGCAGAATGAAAGTTGCACCACTTTGCAACTTTACATTGCTTGCATTTGACACTTTTTTCATCAAGTGAAAACTAGACACCACGAGAAAATAATTCTGAGATAACAAAAACTGAGAGAGGTTATTGTATAGGGGCCTAATGTGATCTTGTAGTCGTAGATGGAGTGTTTGTAAGCATCATGATTTCTAGGTAGTAGCCTGTCAAAGATTGTTTCCTTTTTGCACTTTGAACCCTTAAGGGATCGAGCTAGTTGAATGTAGCTCAGAGTGATTTGGTATGTTTGAGTGTGAAATAGGACCATTCCTAGCATAAAAATATCCATTTGGATCTTTTGGGACAAGTCATTTGGTCACATGAGTTGTAAAATGAAAGTTGAACCACTTTGCATCTTTACGTTGCTTGTATTTGACACTTTTTCCATCAAGTGAAAATTGGACACCATGGGAAAATGACTTTGAGATAACAAAAACTGAGAGAGGTTATTGTAGATGGGTCCCACACAATCTCATAGGCTTAGATGAAGAGTTCATAAGAATCATATTTTTTGAGTAATATCTTGTGAAATATTGCAACCATTTTGCACTTTCGACCCTTAAGGGATCGAGTTGGTTGAACATAGCTCAGAGTGATTCAAGGTGTTTAGGTGTGAAAAAGGATAATTCCTAGCATAAAGGTACCTATTTGGATGTGTTGGAATAGTTCATTTGTTCACATGAGTTGTAGAATGAAAGTTACACCACTTTACAACTTTATACTTCTTGCATTTCACACTTTTTGCATCAAGTGAAAACTGGACACGATAGGAAAACAACTCTGAAATAACAAAAACCCAGTGAAGTTATTGTAGAGGGACCCAACGTGATCCCATAGGAATAGATGAATAGTTTGTAAGTATCATCATTTTTGAGTATTAGCCCACCAAATATTTCTACCCTTTTGCACTTTGGACCCTAAAGGGATCAAGCTAGTTGAACGTAGTTTAGAGTGATTCGATGTCTATGAGTGAAAAAGGGGACCATTCCTATCATAAAAATACCCATTCAAACACATTAGAATAGTCCTTTTAGTCACACTAGTTGTAGAATGAAAGTTGCACCACTTTGCAACTTTACACTGCTTGTATTTGACACTTTTTCCATCAAGTTAAAACTAGACACCATGGGAAAATGATTTTGAGATAACAAAAATTAAGAGGGGTTATTGTAGATGGGACCAAAGTGATCCTGTAGGCATAGATGAAGAGTTTGTAAGTGTCATGATTTCTGAGTAGTAGCCTGTCAAATATTGCTACTCTTTTACACTTTGGACCCTTAAGGGATCAAGCCGGTTGAATGTAGCTCAGAGTGATTCATCATGTTTGGGTGTGAAAGAGGATGATGCCTAGCATAAATATACCCATTTAGATGTGTTGGAATAGTTTTTTTGGTCACACAAGTTGCAAAATGAAAGTTACACCACTTTGCATCTTTACACTGCTTGCATTTGATACTTTTTCCATCAAGTGAAAAATGGACACCATGGGAAAAGAATTCTGAGATAAGAAAAACCAAGTCTAGGTTATTATAGAGGGGCCCAAAAAAATCTTGTAGGATCAAATAGAGAGTTCTTAAGTGTCACAGTTTCTGAGTAGCAGCCCGTCAAAGATTGTTGCCATTTTGCTCTTTAGACCCTTAAGGAATCAATCCCATTGAACGAAGCTCAGAGTAATTTGGTGTGTTTGGGTGTGAAATAGGACCATTTCTAGTGTAAATTTACCAATCCAAATGTGTTGGACTATCCCATTTGGTCACACAAGTTGTAGAACAAAAGTTCCACCACTTTGCAACTTTACACTACTTGCATTAGACACTTTTTCCATCAAGTGAAAAATGGACACAACGGGAAAACAACTCAGAGATAACAAAATTTGAGAGAGGTAATTGGAGATGGGCCCAACATAATCCTGTAGGCTTAGATGGAGAGTTTGTAAGCATCACATTTTTCAAGTAATAGCCCATAAAAAATTGTAGCCATTTTACACTTTGGACCTTAAGGGATCGAGCTGGTTGAATGTAGCTCAGAGTGATTCAGTGTGTTTGGGTGTGAAAGGGGACCATTCCTAGCATAAATGTACCCATCTGGATGCATTCAAACAACTAGTTTGGTCAAACAAGTTGTGGAATGAAATTTGCACCACTTTGCAACTTTACATCGCTTGCAATTGACACTTTTTCCATCAAGTCCAAATTGGACACCATGAAAGAATGACTCTAAGATAACAAAAACTGAGAGAGGTTATTGTATAGGTCCCCTACATGATCCTAATGCCTTAGGAAGAATTCCTATAACTAACAAAGTATCTAGGTAACATGTCGTTTGTGCCATAGAAAAATGGACCCTTGTCATGTCCATGGCCTTTTAGGTCTTCGATTTTTATGTTGTAACATGGCTTGAACATGCATATTTAGGTACTAAAATTCAAATAGTGATGTCTTGTGAAGGTTTTGTGAAGTGTTGTAAAGAATTTTTACACTTTTCTAGACTTTATTCATTACAACTCACCTAAAAATCACCTTTTCATCACTAATCAAGTCCTATTTTGAAGTGTTGTAAAGTCTTGTAGCAAGATTTCACATTTTTCTAGGCATATCTTCACTATTTACCCCTTTCTTATGCTTTATTTGACCCTTTTATGCCCTTATATGCCTTAATTAAGTGCACTTTTGAATGTAAGCCTGAAAAACAACATTAAATACAAGATAATTCCTGATACCCATTTTCAGGTCCTAGGTGGGACCCATTTTCCATGGGTGGTGAATGAGTTCTGCTTGGCTCCAAATTCAATTTTTTTCAAAATTCTTTTTAGTTTTTTATTCAAAATCACTTGATGTTAGCCTGTGATGAGGTATGAATGGGTTACTAAGGAAAAAGATTGTATAACTAAGTGTTTTTACATCCATTTCAACCCCCATTCATTCAAGAATTCAATCTCACATCACATTCAAGCATTCAAGCACCTTACAACATCAAATAAAGCATTAGCATCCATTGATACAACTTCAAATTTTTATCAACAAGGGTTTGGTAAATTGATAGAATTTACATGCTATTTGTTTATCATTCTCTTGCATGTCACTATTTCATTAAGGGTTTGATTACCAAAGTGGGGTTTGACAAAGGAAAACCCTTATTTGCTAACCGTCAACCATTTTTCCCCTCTTGCATTTGTGTTTGCAGACTTTTGTATGTAGATTTAACAAGCATTTAGGTGATTGAAGAGGGATCAACAAGTCAACTAGGTGCTTCAAGTCAAATCAATCATATTTCAAGCTTGGAGAAGGTTTTTTGTCTAGGTATGTGCAAGATCATCATGGAAAAAAAAGGCCCTTTGATTGCAAAAAAATCAAAAAAATCAAAGTTAGGCAACTTGACATAAAAATTTGAATAAGCTATCTATATTATTTAAAAAATATGTAAGAATAGAATCTGTAGAAAATTGAATTTAGTTTCTAAACTACTATGTTTATTTTTTTTAAAAAATCTATTTGATGAAAATTTGAAATTTCAATCTGTGATGCCAAATTTCAAAGAAAAATAAGAAGTAGATGTCTATCTGACCACCCTAACCACAATAAAATGATAATATTTTTTTAGAATATTTTAGATATAAGTAGAGGACTCATGTCCCGATGTGATACATACTTTTTTGTAATTTTTTTGAAAGTAAATAATTAATTATGATTTTTTTATTAAAATTTTTAAGAAATATAGAAACTCATATGTTTGACCACCTTAACTTTGTGAAAAATTCATGAAATTCATTTTTTTTTAATCTTATAGTATGTGAAGTATAGAATGTGACACATGTTTTAGATTCAAAAAATGTGATACCGTTTGAAAGCTATATATTTATTTCAATCAGCTTATCAATTAAGACTTTAATCATAATTCAAATAGAAAATGAATAATAATTATTTATTAAATTCAAAGTAAAGTATAATTTATATTGGTTGAATGTTGAGAATCTCCTTTAAAAACCCTTTTCATTTCATCAATTTTGGGTAAAAAAAAGTCACCAATGACATACCCTACACATACCCATCATATCGCCACTTTTTGGCCCATCATGATCCTGCACATACCTGTCTATTTCCTGTAGAATCAAATTCGACAACCCGACAAGAAAATATTTCTAGATCTGGTGTTGTAGATTTGTCTCCTAATTTCTCAAAATTTTTGGAGAGGACTGATTTTCCACCAATGGTAAATGAGTCCCACCTTAAGACTAAAAATCTATATTTTTTCAAATTCTAGATCTCGACAGTCAAAAACCAGTTCTTGAAATTTTTTTACCAGTAGCAAGACTAATTTTCCACCCTAGGTGAATGAATCCCATGTTTTATTTTTAATAATCTCATACAACATTTAGACCATTCAAAATTCCTCAATTCTTTCCCAGGTGCACTCTGATTTAGCCTTTCTCTTTTCATTCTACATTCATTCATATTTTAGTTTATTATTTGCATATCACAACTTGTTTTCCAACATAGTTTAAATATTACTTTTTTATGTAGATATAATATAATTCAACAAAACGTCTCACAAACCTTCAATAATAATCCAAAACAATCTTTGTATAACACATGCTATTAGGCATTGTATATGCCATTGGAAACATAACTATTGCAGCCCACAATTTAATGCAACGAGCAGTCATTAATAACTTTCAAACAAAAAATAAAAAAGATAATTTATCTAGTGAGATTGAAGACAACATAATTATAGACCTTTCCTCCAATTTTTATGAAGATCCAATAGTGGAAATGAAAGTTATTACATTTTTCCCAAAACTACAAACCCTAGATAGGGTTTAGACCTGCCCTCACAAAAATGGTCATAACTTATTCAAATATTAATGAAATTTTATGAGACTTGAAGCAAATGAAATTATATTCACATGGAAAAAAAAATACAATTTGTTTTAGATCCAAAATATAGACTTTACAATCCATACCATCATATTTTTTAGACTATAAATTCTGCTCAATATTGTTAGAATAGGCAGTCTCACCAAAATAGTCATATCTTCCACAAACCTCAATAAAATTCAATGAGAAAAAAATTATTGGAAACTATAAATAGATATTTTTCCATCCATATATGATACTCTATTATTTGAGTCCATACCAGGCCATACAAAGCACAACTTCATCCTAGAAATAATGTAAAAATCAGAAAATGCACACAAAACTTGAGGTTTCCATTCATCACACTTCAAAAATAATGTCTCCAACCCCCAATTCTAGTTTTTTAGGGTGTAATTATAAATTTCCAACCAAAACCAACCATTTTCAACTACCTTTTGATTATTTTGTTGACAAAACACCTTAATGACAATTTTTCACAAGTTGCTTGACAACTTTCTTGAGCAACTTTTACAATTTTTACACTATGGAACAACTTTAAAAATTATTTGAAAAATGACTTAAAATATGACTTACTAAGACTCAAAAACCTCTAAAATGATTTGATAAACCTTATTATATGACCAAATACAAAAAATAAAACAAATATTTACAAATGGCCTCATGGAGGCAAGAAATGAAACAAGTGCTTCTATACCAAACTCCCAGGGGAAAAAGAATTCAAGCCCCTTTAAATTGTCTTCTTATTTATTTTCCAATTTCTTTGCACTTTGTCCTTTATATTGGAAATCATCCTTGGGTCCTTCTTCCTCTTCTTCTTATACCATCTCTTCTCCATCATCTTCTCAAGTTCTAGGCTCCAAAACTCCATTTCTTGTGTATAAACCTCAGTAGCATCATCTATATCTTCATTCTAATCATTAGAGTACCATATAGAAATATGTTCATCATAACCATAACCTACATCATACTCTTTAAAACCTTCATATACCTCATTATCAAACAAATCTGCAACATCTTTATTAACAACCTTATTATCAACAACAACTTGATCATGAATATCAACATTAATGTTATCAACAACTTTAGTATCAATACCAAGGTTATCAGTAACATCAAAAACCTTCTCAACTTGTTCATCAACAACAATTTCATCAACTACTTGAGTATCAACAACAACCATATCATTAATCTCAACATCAACATGTTCATTAACCAACAAAGAATTTTGTTCATCTTCAAACACAATTGGAATATCATGCATCTCAACTTGTAACTTACCTTGCTCAACTTTACCAATAAATTCAAAATTTACCTCTACCTCATTTGTTGCCTTCTTCTATTTTCTTTTCTTCTTCACAATCTTCTTTAGAGGCCATCTTAACCTCTTTGACATTGGTATATGCCAACTCCTTAGTGATTCCTTAAGAAGTTGGTTTTCCTTGGCTAATCTTTCCAACCTTTGGCTTATATCTTCCATGGCTTTCTCAAACTCTATTTTTCTTGCCTTCTTTCTTTCCTTCTTTCTCATTTCCTTTTCCTCTCTTTCCTTCTTCCTTCATGAATCCTCAACCTGCAAACATCGAAGTTCCAACCTTCTCAAAAAATCCATCTTCACAATCAAGTCTCTCCTTTTTTCCACTTCACCTTGCCTCACCTAGGAAATCAAGTTCCTTCTTGAGCCTACACAACACAACACACAACTACAACCACAACCACAAAAAAAAAAAACTCTTCCTCTACCCAGACCTTACTGGGCTTTGATACTAATTTTATGTAGAGCTAGGAGGATTCAACAACACATCTCACAAACCTTCAATAATAATCCAAAACAATATTTTTATAACACATGCTATTAGGCATTGTATATCACATTGGAAACATAACCATGGCAGCCCATAATTTAATGCAACAAACAATCATTAATAATTTTAAAAAAAAAATTAATCCAATCTCTCTGGTGAGATTTGCTGAAACATAATTATAGACCTTTCATCCAATTTTTATGAAGATCCAATGGTGGAAAGTAAAGTTATTTCATTTTCCCCAAAATTGCAAACCCTAGATAGGGTTCAAACCTACCCTCACAAAAATGGTCATAACTTATTCAAATCTTAATGAAAATTGATGAAACTTAAAGAAAATAAAATTATATTCACATTAAAAAAAAAATACAATTGGTTTCAAATCCAAAATATAGACTTTAAAATATGTACCATCACATTTCTCATACTGTAAATTCTGCACAATATTGTTAGAATAGGCAGTCTCACCAAAATAGTCATATCTTCCACAAAACTCAATAAAATTAAATGAGAAAAAAAATTTTGAAACTAAAAATAGAGATATTTCCATCCATATATGATACTCTATTATTTTAGTTCATACCAAGCCATACAAATCACAACTTCAGCCTAGAAACAATGGAAATATCAGAAAATGCACACAAAACTTGAGGTTGCCATTCATCAAAATTCAAAAATAATGTCTCCAACCCCCAATTATATTTTTTGAGGGTTTAATTATAAATTTCCAACCAAAACCAACCATTTTCAACTACCTTTTAATTAGTTTGTTGACAAAACACCTTAATGACACTTTTTTGACAAGTTGTTTGACAACTTTCTTGAGCAACTTTTACAATTTGTACACTATGGAACAACTTTAAAAATTATTTCACAAATGACTTAAATAAGACTCAAAAACCTCTAAAATGGTTTTATAAACCTTATTATAAAACCCAATATAGAAAATAAAACAACTACTTACAAATGGCCTCATAGAGGCAAGGAATGAAACAAGTGCTCTTGCACCAATTTTGCATTCATATTCAGTCTTCTAGATCACTTAATTTACATTTAGTTCACTTCATTTAGCTTATATAAAATCATAAATAACATAATTTGAATGAAACCTTTAGCATTTTTGGCCCTACCTCTCTCGTTTTAGGTAAAAAACCCTAGAAGAGCTAGAGAAGTGCATTGGTGCCAAAAATCTAAAATTCATTTTGGTGAATCTACATTTTGAACACTTTGCATTTTTGATTTCATTCAAATATTGTATCCTATATTATATTTACATCAACATTAAATTATTATATTTTTATTTTTGTTTCATTTTAGGACTTCTCATATTGCATTAGTGAAAGCTTTGTTTAGATTTCATTTTTGCATTTCCTATCATTGAAAAAATAGAAAAACTGCATTCTCCATCATTAATTGCATTCTAAACAACATTAGAATCACATTAAAATTTATTAAAAACACAAAATAATATCATAGTTGGTGTCATTCACCACCTTGGGTGAATCAGCCCACTTGCACTTTTCATATTGCATTTTCAAACATTTTCTGGCATTTTCCTACATGTTTAGTTTTTGTAGTTACTTGTTGGTTACAATTAGTATAATTTGTGTTATTTGCATTTAGTGCTCCTAGATTGCCTTGCATTTTCATCCACCCCATCTTTTGTGGTACTTGTATGAGTGTTTGGTGCCGCATTGATAATACTTTAGTGAGATGAAGTTTTAGACTCATGGCCTCATGCGATAGCACTTTCATTGTGGACCTTGGTATCTCAAGAGCTCCTACTCCTAGTATGGACGATGGTGCATTAGGAATTAACAATACCACTTCTATGCCTTTACCTTTCCATCTAATGAATGTTGACACCCAACAGAACTCCCTCCCACAAGAAAAGTTCATTAATATTGATGAGGATTTTGCACACTTACAACAAGACTTGTCACTTGAAAACATTTCCACCACCACCATACCCGCAATTGAAAAATTTCATCATTTGATTGAAATTGATGATGGTTTGCAAGTTATGAAGAAAATTGCTGACATTTACAATAAACATGCCTCTTCTAATACCCAATTTGTAAACATTCTTGTAAACCAAGGAGGACCTCAAGTTCCTCCCCCTTCAACCATAGCATCTATACCAACTTATACCAATCCACAAGTTACCACAACTATGCACCAAGTTGGTTATGTGGCCCCTTCTTTCCCAATTCCAACTAGCATTCCTAGTTCTCTTGTGGAATCGCAAGTCCCCTCCACCACCTTCACACCCCGTAGTATTCCTTTCACTTCCCCTAATATCACCTACACTCCATCACCATTTTCCCTTCCACCTCAAACTACTTACACTGACCCTATTTTTACACAACTCCTTACAACCATTTCCTCCATGCAACAACTTTCCACCATTAGCCAAGGTCAGACTGCTCCACCCACATATCATATTCGTAGCAGCCCCTTATCCTTAGAAATCTTATGTACCCAGATGCCACAAGGGATAGAAATTGCTTGGTTTGAGAAATAAGGAGGTAAAGGATACCCTATCAACCATGTTAAAGCCTATACTACCTTATGTAGTGATTTTGTCCTTGATGATAAACTCTTAGCCAAATTTTTTTGAAGGACCTTGAAGGATACTTCATTAGAGTGTTTTTCCAAATTTCTAAATCATTCCATCTAATTCTTCAATGAATTAGTGGATGCTTTCATAAGTCACTTTCAAGTTCACATGACCCCTAAAAAGAAAATGGTTGACCTCATAAGATGTAGACAAAACAAAAAAGAAAAAGTAATTGATTTTATCTCATGATACCAATCCTTGTATGCTCAAATTGATGTCAAGATTCCTGATGTAGATCTGTAGAAGATGTTTATCAAAAAATTGCACACAAACCTTCAAGATAAATTAACTATGATGAAATTTACTTCATTTATGTATTTATGTACAACCTTGTGTGAATATCACAACTCAGCTTCTAGTCATGATTCAAAATCCACTTCAAACTGAGCTAACAAATCTGAACTGCAAAACCAAAATAAAACACAAAACTTTCACAAACCAAATAGAGGCTTTTTACAGTTCAATTTACCTTTACAACTGCAACCAACCCAACCAATTTAGAACTAAGTGGAAGCTATTAAAGTATCCATGCCTTATACCTATGGGGACCTGAAGAGACAATTTACACCCTTACTCAATACCCTCCATAACACAATGAATCAATTGCTTCAACAACACATGATCACTTTGCTACCCATTAAACCACTTGATCCCACCCAACCATTACTGCCCACCTTCAAACCTAATTCTCATTGTCATTTTCATCACCAAAATGGACATGACACTGAACATTGTAAGCATCTCAAACATTTAGTTTAAGACAGAATTGATTAAAGCCATTTATCCATTGTGGGTGTTAATGATCAAGGCATTAAGTCCGTTGCACCCCCTAACCAAAATTTACAAATCTTCACCAATCCTATGCCTAAACACAATATCTCATTTTTCAAGACTAGTGAACCTTCAAACACTAATGCAATGAATGTTGATAAAAATAGTGAACAACCTGATATAACTCCAACTCTTAACCAAGTTATTCCTATGGATAAACTTGTGGGTGAGATAGACATTATCCCCTGTAAGGGCCAAACCAATAAATCTCTTGATATCACTTTTTTTGCTAAAGATATACTTCACAAACTTCCTGATGGTCCTCTTTACAAAGTCGGTAGAATCTATGATAATCCCACTAATGGGATATTAATAGATCCCACTTGTGGTGAGAATGTGATCACCGAAGATTTTTTAGTATTACACGATCTTTATCAAGATGATTATAATAAACTGACTGCATGGATTAAGAAACATACTAGTTTTGCATGCCCTACAATTGGATCAATCATGCCCCCATTACAAAAATGACCTAAATCTTTAGATGTAACATTTTTTTTTGCAACTAGGCCACCCTTGGCTTCGATTAATGAAATTGGTCCCATCAGTGGTTAACAAGTGTTTGAATTCCAAATGGAAACAAAATATTTACCGTACACCATTGTGGCTTTAATCCATTATCCTCTAAAGGTAATTTTTCCTTAGAAGCCTTTTGGCCTAAACCCAAGGAACCCATCACACCTTGAAAGTACTTCTATTTCATAGCCTATCAAAAGTTCAAAGCCAAAAAAGATAGTTGAATTATCTCTTCATAACATGTCCCTATAAAATTTTGTTCCTCTTATCATAGATGAAACCATGCTTCAGCCTAAGTCCAACATTGAAAAAACCATACAACCTCATGAACAACCACCCTTACACACTTCTCCTCCATCATTTAAAATACCAAGAGAAAATGAAATAACTCTTCTCATGCCTCCTCAAATTACACAAGTGTATAAAGCCAAAGAGAAAGTTATTGATCCATCCTCTTCCATTTCATCTATCCTTCCCCCTTCAAAAGAAAAAGAACCTATGGTGACTCAATTTTCTCTTACACCTCAACAACTCCAAAAAAAATTAAATGAAATCATAGTGCTAAGGAACATAGGCATCGTCGTCATCTCCTTGCTCGTCAATCTCACATAGAAGACAATAAAGAAAAGGGTATGTGCAGGATCATCATGGAAAAAACATGCCCTTAAGTGGCAAAAAAATCAAAAAAATTAGAGTTAGGTAACTTGATGTAAAAATTTGAATAAGTTATATATATTATTTCAAAAATATGTAAGAATAGAATCTGTAGAAAATTGAATGTAGTTTCTAAACTACTAGGTATGATTAAAAAAAAAAAGAAATCTATTTGGTGAAAATTTGAAATTTCAATGTAGTAGTACTTAAATTTCAAGGAAAAATAAGAAGTAGGTGTCTGTACCACCCTACAATAAAATGATAATATTTTTTTATAATATTTTATATATAAGTAGAGGACTCATCTCCTGATGTGATGCATATTTTTTGTAATTTTTTCCAAGTAAATAATTAATTATGAATTTTTATTACAAATTTTAAAAAATATAAAAAAATCGTAAGTCTGACCACCTTAACTTGGTCAAAACTTCATGAAATTCAATTTTTCTTTTTTTAATCCTATAGTATTTGAATCATAGAATGTGATGCATGTTTTGGATTCAAAAAATATGATACCAATTGAAAGTTATAGATGTTTTTCAATTAGTCTATCAATCAGGACTTTAGTCGTAATTTGAATAGAAAATGAATAATAATTACTTATTAAATTCAAAGTAAAGCATAATTTATATTGGTGGAAATCTGAGAATCTCCTTGAAAAACCCTTTTCATTTCATCAATTTTAGGTAAAAATAAATTCATCAGCCACATACCCATCATATTGCCACTTTTTGGCCCACCATGATCTTGCACATACCCAAAATCAACTTGAAAAAAGTAATAGATTATCACCCTTCTCCTAACCCACCACAAGATAGTCCAGTCCAACCTTTGAAACAAAATGAACCAATCTAGCAGCCACAACTTTGATACATTCTTCCTTGGAAATCACCTTTCATCCTCCCGTTGTAATCAATCTTGATGATGATGATGATGAGGAAATTGCCAAAATAGATGAAGAAGTGCACAATGATCTAAAGTCTTTATTTTCATCTAAAATGAGCTTAAATGATAAATTGTCTCAACCAAGTGAAGAACCTGGTATGACTCCTAGTTCAGTGCTTGCAATTCTTCCTTTGGACAGTCAACTTCCCTCGCATTATACTAAACATGATTGGGAGGCAGATGACTTGTTAGATGGTTGACTCACATTTTCCTAGCTAGCCTTTTTGCATTTCTCTTTTCATTTTACATTTTAATGTGCGTATCGTGTTCCCCCATAACGTGTGTTTGATGTTCCCTCTCTTTGTACACTTCTTCTATTTGTATCTCTATTCTTCTATATGTCATGCATCTTCACTTTTTCTCTTTTTTTGTGTTCTCATTTTGGGGATGACACAAAGTGTTGAGACACCCTATATCTCTTCCATGTTGACCCAAATGGTCCCATTATTTCTTTTTTACTTTTCCTTTTTCTTGTATTTTCCTTTTGGGGATGATGCAAGGTATATTTGAGACCGCAATGTATCTTCCATATTGACCCAAAACAAACTTTTTTTTTTCTTTTTTTTTTCACTCTCTTTGTGTCATTCTTCCAGTTCTATGTGCTTTGGGGAATGATGATAGTTCTAAGCTCTTTCATAAAAAAATTGCAACAACGAACATTCTGACCCCAAATCCATAGATCTCTTATGTGTTTGTTGTGCTCTTTTTTAGGGGGCAACTCCCTCTCCTTGTTTTTGCTTTTCATTGAAATGGCACAACCTAACTTCAAAACATATGAATTGGCATAGGGCTTTCCAAGTTGTATTTCATGTCTTGTTTTCCTTTTTCATTTTCTTACCTTTGCTACTTTAAAGTAATTTCTCATAGAATGATTTGTAGCAATTCTTTTAAAGTGGGGGCCATACATTATCATTAATTCATTTGCATTCTTGGTTCCTAGTATAGCCTTGTCATTTATATGATGTTTTCGTCACTTTGTGGATGACATTGGGTGTGATATCCTTCATAAGTGTGATCTATCTTAGCATATTACATTCCTCTTAGTGTTCTGATGTGGCGCACTAAATCCCCTAAGTTGTGAATATACTATTCTTTGATTGGTTCTCTCTTGGAGACATTAGACACAATGTTCCTTAAGTGACTGACCTTGCATGAACTTAACAAAAATCATTTGAACATTTTGCATTTTTTTATTTTTACATTTTTACATATTTACATTTTGCACTTTAGCCACCTTGCATAACACAACTTGCATGCCTTTGGTACCTTCCTTTTTGTTCATGAGTTCTAAGCATGCGAAGCTTTCCTTGACTCATGAAGCATGAACCAACATTTTTCCTTATGGCATCTTGTTAAAGTTATCAGGAGGTATAACTTTGATATGGCTAAGCGGGAAACCCATCTAGTGGCATGAATTTCCCCATAGCCACCATTGTGTTTGTGAGTGAATACCAACTAGCGTATGTATCTCCTCTCTTGGACTTTCTCACCCCATGGCCAACTAGAAGTTTCATGGCCCCAAAGTGAGTATAATTGGGCCTTCTCACCTGGTGGACCACCATGAGTTATATTTCCCTAGAGTGAGTATGAATTCTCTTTTTCTTACAATTATCCTAGATCTAATTGACAACTTGTTCCAGATAGATGATTGAAGCTTCATTCAATTCTCTCTTTCACTTGTGTGTTCCTTTGTTCTTATGCTTAGTTTTCCATGGGATCTTCATCTTCGAGGCTTGATCATCCCTCTTAATCATTGTTATTACATCTTTCTAACATAAGTACATTTGAACCCTCCTCTCGATGTTCATGGCTACTTTAGTGTGAGTTTGAAGCACCTTCATCTACTCACTAAAGTGGGGGCTAAATGTGCCATATAAAAATGGCCCCTTATCATTTTCATGGCATTTTAGGTCTTGTTTCATGATGCTTGATCTATTTTTCTTTGATTTTTATGTTGTAACATGGCTTGAAAATACATATTTAAGTACTAAAATTCAAATAATGATGTCTTGTGAAGGTGTTGTGAAGTGTTGTAAAGTATTTATACACTTTTCAAGAATTTATTCATTACAACTCACCTTAAAATCACCTTTTCTTCACTAATCAAGTCCTATTTTGAAGTGTTGTAAAGTCTTGTAACAAGCTTTCATGCTTTTCTAGGCATAACTCTGTCATTTACTCCTTTCTTATGCTTAATTTGACCCCTTTATGCCCTTATATGCCTTAAGTGAATTTTTGAATCTAAGACCAACAAACAACATTAAATACAAGATAATTCCTAACACCCATTTTTCAGGTCCTAGGTGGAACCCATTTTCTATGGGTGGCGAATGAGTCCCTCTTGGCTCTAAATTCAAAATTATTCAAAATTCCTTGTTGGTTTTTATTCAAAATCATTTGATGTTAGTATGTGATGAGGTATGAATGGGTTACTAAGGCATGCGGTTATATAAATTAGTGTTTCTACATCGATTTCAACCCCCATTCATTCAAGCATTCAATCTCACATCACATTCAAGAATTCAAGCACCTTACAACATCAAATCAAGCATTAGCCAAGCATTGTGGGGCATCCATTGATACAACTTTAGATTTTCATCAACAAGGGTTTGGTAAGTTGATAGCATTTGTATGTTATTTGTTTATCATTCTCTTATGTGTCATTATCTCATTAAGGGTTTGATTACCAAAGTGGGGTTTAACCAAGGAAAACCCCTATTTGCTAACCTTCAACCATTTTCCCCCTCTTTCATGTGTGTTTGAAGACTTTTGTATGCAGATTTAACAAGTATTTAGGTGATTGAAGAGTGGTCAACAAGTCAACTAGGTGCTTCAAGTCGAATTAATCATATTTCAAGCTTGGAGAAGGTTTTCTGGCCATTTCCTATAGAATCGACTTCGACAACTTGACAAGTAGACATTTCTAGATCTAGTGTTACAGAGTTGTCTCCTGCTTTCTTAGAATTTTGGTAGAGGATAGATTTTCCACTTATTGTGAATGAGTCCCACCTTAATACTGAAAATCTAGATTTTGTCAGATTTTGAATCCCAATAGTCATAAACTAGTTCCTGACAGGTTTTTACTAGTAGCAGGACTAATTCGCCACCCTGGGTGAATGAGTCCCACTATTGATTTACAATAATCTCAGACAGCATTCAGAACATTCCAGATTCCTCAAATATTTCCTAGGTGCACTCTGATTCAACCTTTGTCTTTCTATTTTGCATGCATTCATCTTTGAGTTCATTATTTGCATATCATAGCATGTTTTCCAACATAGCTTAAATCTTAGTTTTGCATTCATATTCAGTCTTCTAGATCACTTAATTTACATTTAGTTCACTTCATTTAGCTTATATAACATCTTACATAACATAATTTGAATGAATGCTTTAGCATTTTTTGCCATATCTCTCTTCTTTTAGGTTGAAAACCCTAGAAGAGCTAGATAAGTGCATTGGTGCGAAAAATCTCTGGTTCACCATCAAATATTACTACCCTTTTTCAATTTAGAATGTTAAGGGATTACGTTGCATGAATTACAAATATTTGAGGGTAGAAATAAATTTCAAAATTTGAGTAAATATCATTACAATTTTTTATGTGAATAGATGGTATGCTATATTGATATTGATATATAATTGAAGTTTTTATAATACGTTAGTCAATTGGTGCTAGTTATAATAGGGAGAGAATAAATGAAGAAAAAGAATGATTGGTAACCATCAATGGTTATTACACTCACTATATTAACAATATGATGTTTACAATAAAATGAGATTTATTTGGCAATCCTAATTCTTGTGTTTGTGCTACAATTGTCTAATATTCTCATACACCATTCTGAAACCCAAGTGATTGTACTTGTAGGAACAATGCTTTCTCAAAACTATCAAGTGGTAACATTTGCAAAATCATGAAAAAAAAAAGATTATACAAATTCCAACACCCCACTTAAATAAAATATATAATCAATGTGCCTAATTTTCATGCACAAAAACTCAGCTTATAAGCTTCTCTCATAATAACCAAAAATACAATTCAAGGATGTGTTAGGTACTCCATTCTCACAAATATTTTACAATGTCACTCATACATTTGAGATTCACTCATAATGTCTACATCATAAGTGCTCATGATGAGGTTAACTTCAAATGAATAACTTGAAATTCCCTCACTAAGCTTCACACATTCTTTTATAATGGCTTAAAATCAAAATTGGGATTTGTCAAGATCATCAAAAGAAAGATGTTGCATCACTTTTTTGGATGAGATTCTCTTAGATGGATCATAAATAAACATTTCTTACAAGAAGACACCAATGAATTCTTAGTAGTTGACATACAAATAGGAAAATTAAAAGAAGAAAAAGAAAGAGCGTCTAAAATGGAAATGAAATGAAAATAGATGGAAGGAACTTATAGACAACAAATCCACACCATTTTGTTCCAACTCAAGAACAACAAGGCTTAAATCTTGATGCTTCCATTGAGGATAGGCATGCCAGTCTCACAACTTAGTCACTCTTGGCTAGATATCTTCATTGGGAGTTCCAAGATACCTATTGTACACAACAACCTTTGATGAATAGAATAACTTGAAATTTGAGATGCTCTTATAATGTCTACATCATAGGTTTTCATGATGAGGTTAAATTCAAATGAATAACTTGAAATTCCCTTGCTAAACTTCACACACACTTTTATAGTGGCATAAAATCATAATTGATACTTGTCAAGATCATCAAAATAAGGATGTTTCATTGCTTTTTTGGCTCAAATTCTCTTGGATGGCTCATAAATTAGCATTTTCTGCAAGGGGACACCAATCAATTTTTATTATGTTACTTACAAATAGGAAAAGTAAAAGAAGAAAAAGAAAGAGCATCCAAAATGGAAATTAAATGAAAATAGATGTAAGGCACTTATAGACAGGGTATGTGCAGGATCATTATGGAAAAAATAGGCCCTTAAGTGGCAAAAAATTCAGAAAAATCAGAGTTAAACTTGATGTAAAAATTTGAATAAGTTATCTATATTATTTTAAAAATATGTAAGAATAGGATCTATAAAAAATTGAATTTAGTTTCTAAACTACTAGGTTTATTTAAAAAAAAAAAAAAACTATTTGGTGAAAATTTGAAATTTCAATGCAGATACTACTTAAATTTTAGGGAAAAAATAAGTAGGTGTGTTTGACCACCCTAACCACAATAAAGAGTGATAATATTTTTTTATAATATTTTAGACATAAGTAGAGGACTCATGTCCAGATGTGATGCATATTTTTTGTAATTTTTTCCAAGTAAATAATTAATTATGAATTTTATATTACAACTTTTAAAAATATAAAAACTCGTATGTCTAACCACCTTAACTTGGTCAAAAATTCATGAAATTCAATTTTTATTTTTTTAATCCTATAGTATGTGAAGCATAGAATGTGATGCATTTTTTGGATTCAAAAAATATGATACTGTTTGAGAGCTATAGATTTTTTTCAATCATCCTATCAATCAACACTTTAGTCGTAATTCCAATAGAAAATAAATAATAATAATTTATTAAATTCAAAGTAAAGCATAATTTATATTGGTGGAAAGCTAAGAATATCCTTTAAAAACCCTTTTCATTTCATCAATTTTGGGTAAAAAAAAGTTGTCAGCTACATACCCTACAAATACCCATCATATTGCCACTTTTTGGCCCATCATGATCCTGCACATACCCGACAACAAATCCACACCATTTGGTTCCAACTGGGGAACAATGAGGCTTAAATATTGATGCTTCCATTGAGGATAGGCATGCAAGTCTCTCAACTTAGTCACTCCTAGCCATACATCTTCATTGGAAGTTTCATGTTACCGATTGCACAAAACAACTTCTCATGAATAGAACATGAATAGAATGTAACCAAACTATTACTTTCCAACCTTTTGGAAACTTGTAACCTATTATAAAAACAACACAATTTAATCTTCCACCCATTTTTCTAATCTCTAAACAATATCCTACATCTTTTTTTTGCATATTTTTGAGAAAAAAATAAAATACTATTTAACTCTTTATCCTTTGCCATAGTTTTAAACATAAAGTGTGCTACATTTGCAAGTCTAGTAACTTCATCAATCACCTACATACATGATATAAATATTAGATGATATAATTTTCATCATAGCTCTGGAATCATACAAATTAATGTGCATATAAGTATAAATTAATAAGAACCAATGTGCATACTTACATGTTAATCTAATGAACCATCTGGGTCTACTCTACTCTTTATTCTATCAAGTATTGCCTCATGGTCAGACTTGTGCACCTTTGACAAGGTCTTGTTCAAAGGTATACCCCCATATTTGGTCAAAAAAATATTGTATACCATAACAAGGTTTGATTAATGAATAATATTTCAATGAGTGTCAAAGTCCTGAAATATCCAATATTTAACACTGTTACATGGGTACCTTCTAAGCCACTTTCTAGTAACAAAAACTAAGCCTGTAGGGTATTTGATATGTTCTCCATCTATTTAACTGGGGCCTCCAATTTCCTTTTTGCCTCGACACAACAACACAAGTAATAGTTCATTCCCTCTTTGTTGTCTTCATCTGCAATAACTACCTAAACATGCCCTGCATTGACATGTGCAACAAATTAGATGAAATTAGTCAAAATTACAAATACACTACAAAGTAAGATAACAATAGGAATTTCAAAAACTATGCAAGTAGATATATTATCTGGTTGAGCTAGATTTGATATGTGCTCAAATTCAACCGATGAATCCATCTATGTTAGTTGCAATTCCATCGAAGGGCGATACTATGAAGTGGGCTAAGATAACTTAATGACCATTTCTCAACCCACTCCTTTGACTCACAATCATCTCGGGTTTGCATTGTACATGAAGAGAAAAAGCATGCCATCTTTGGTGTATTGATACTCCATGAACCTACATTTGAGCTAAGGAAAGAATGTATTTTACACAAACCTATTAGTGTACAACAATCCTCGTATGGTGCAATGTTAGTATCATCCATCAAAAAAAAAAATCTATGAACTATAGATGTACCTTGATTACCTAGATCCATCCAATCATTACACCACTCAATAATTAATTTTTCATGTATCAACTTTGAATTGTATTTATACTTTAACTCTTCTGATGCTAATGCTCTTTCCACACATGCTCTTGCACCATCATGCTCCCCCTTTCCATGCACACGCTAACAAAAGTTCCACATATGTTGAACACCTATAGTGACATCCATCCTACTCGACCAGTAGAATATGTGTGAGTTCATGAATTGTGCTACACTAATGTCCAACCATATTATATGTCAATCATATGCTATGCCCCTCTAAGCCAAATCACTATAGAATAACTAGAAGTAACCTTGCATGAACTCTAGAGCATGTGCACAATCATCACTAATATAAAAGTGATACTCCCTCAATAACTTCCTTTGGTCCTTCGTATTATCAACTGGATGAATGAATGCTATGTGCACAAATATTGAAACCTATGTGGAGTTGTAATATTGTCACTACACCTCACGCTATGGCTATAGAGTGTAGTTCTCTACAAATTTGACCATTGAAACTATGCTACCAACTAAAAAGGTATCCTTTCATAGCTTGAATTTCATGTCCAACCATCGAGCTCTATGATTATGCCTTGCATACTCATACACTATATCATCATGAAACATAGACATAAATTGATACAATGGAATCTTCTGAATATCCAAATCACACCTTTTTTCTTGATTGCCATCTTTTTTAATGTATGCCACTGTTTTATCCTTCTTGAACTCTACTAGGTTCTTCCCCACCCCATGTGTTCTTTCCATATGTTGACATACTAGCATACATTGCAAGAGACCACAATGCTGACATGAACCATCCAAGCATAGGGTAAGCACAACAAGATGGTTCCCAAAAGGGGGCTTAAGTAGCCACTTTATTTCTAAAATCAGGAAATACTAACCTTGGACATGAAATTGAGGATAGTTACACTCAAAATTTTGAGATGGAACAAAAACAAGGATCAAAGTGCTCCGATTCTACTTTCTAAACTACTAATTTATTTTGAAAATGGTTGAGATTAAGGGGTTTAAAAGAGGGATATACACAAATTGGTGTTGTTTTTGTCAGAAAAACATAACATAGCAAGTCTTGTATGACCCTAGCATGGTGAAATTTTTTGTAGTATATTTCACATTGCTACAGTCAGAAGTTAGCTAACAGTATCTAGTTGATGCATAATTTTTTTGATAATTTTTTAATGAATGTTTTATTTTTTACTAATTTTCTAAGTGGGAGCTTTCTAAAAAGTAGAATTTTGGCTATGCTCCCCCTACAAATTTTGGAAAGTAATTGATTTTAAAAATAAAATAAAATTGTAGAATGGAGTCTAGCTTCTAAAAATTTAATTTATTTGAAATTTCGATGAATGGTTAATTTATAATGAAAAAACACCAAACACTACTTTTTGACAAAAAAGAGACATAAAAACAAAAGAAATGATGGATGAAAGGCTTAACATTGTAAAAAAGTGAAAAAACTTACATTGTTGGATATCTAAGAGAGAACCTAACATTACCCATGTGTTTGATTTTGTCGATATTGAACTAGATTGAATCGTGATGGTGTGCATGAACTCGATTATGTGAAAAATTGTAGAATTTGTAAAAACATGTCTCTGGTCATTGGGAATTCCCTCCAAGCCTTTGGGTTGGTATTCTAAGGAAAATACCAATGCTAAAGCTTGGGGATTCCCAAAGCAAGATATAATGTGAGTGCATTATAACATGCTCCCGTTATTTCCTAGTTTTGACATTTTTTGCTTATTCAGGATACATGTCAAGCAAGACATAATGTGAGCACTTTATAATGTGCTCGCGTTATGTCTTCTTTTATGTTAAATGCCACTCTATTGAGTTTTTGTTGATATATTTGTATGTTTGTATGTACATGTATGTTGGTGTGTCATGTATGTATGTATGTATGCATGTTTGTATGTATGTATGTATGTATGTATGTTTATATGTATCTGTGCATGTATATTGTATGGATGTAGGATTGTATGTACATATGTATTATGCTTGTATGTATTTATTTATGTCTTTAGAGAGAGGGAAAATTTTAAGAGAGAGAGAGAGAGATTTGTCTAGGTAGGGTAGGATGGGGAGAGGGATAGAGAGAGTCTGGAGAGAGGGAGAGAGGGTGGAAGTGAGAGTTTAAGAGAGGAAATGGGAGAGAGAGGGAGTGTGAGTGAGAGACTTGAGAGAGGGAGAGGGTGTGGGAGGTAGTTCAACTTAAGAGAGGGAGAAAAAGAGGGGGGTGGAGTGAAAGGGACTTATCTAGGTAGGGTGAGAGGGATATATATATATAGAGAGAGAGAGAGTTACCTAGGTAGGTTTCTAGAGGGAGTGACATGAGAGAAAGAGGGGATGGGAGGGAGAGAGAGAGAGAGTCTAGAGAGAGGGAGAGGGGGTGGAAGTGAGATTTTAAGAGAGAGGGAGTGGGAGAGAAGGGGTTGGAGTGAGATTGACTCAACTAGGTAGGGTGGGAGGAATAGAAAGATGGAGAGAGAGAGAAGGGGGTGGGAGAGAGTTGGA